>JAIPRN010003895.1:0-18229 GCA_025469175.1 Geopemphigus sp. TES_GeoC_2020 | reverse complement strand
TTTCGTGTTCGGCGAAAAAATGGTCGAACCTAATCGTCCGGACTATTTTGCTGTTGCCTTCGACGGGCGCGCGACATTCCGTCGTCGTCAAATCCGTCGATCATTTTCCATATCAGTCCGAAACAATAGTAGATATATATATATATCCGGCTTCTTTCGGGTACGTCGTAACCGCGGAACCGTGTACCGAGTGTGACGGGCACTTGCGCTCCAAAATTCGTAATGGTTCTTCGAGTCGACCAGGTAGGCGTCCTTGACGCGTGTCGAAGGAAAAATCGCGGAGAGAGTGCCGTTTCGATCGTCCGTCGAAACGAACGGACAGATATACGAGGCGTGTTCGAAAAATAAATCTCGGAAACGCTTATACCGCTCGTAAACCTCGTAAAAATACGTCCAATCTTAGGGGCTGCCGCTAAAAAATTAAACAACGAATACGGCCGAAAATTGTGTCATACACTTCAAGGGGCATATAATAATAAAAAAAGTCGACACTCCGAACCCGCGAAATAAAAAAATTCCCGTAACTTTTTCAAAGCACCTCGTGTATATATATATATATACACACACACACGAGTACCCTTTCTTTACGAACAATAAACAACAAAGGCGGCCGTTAACGTTACCGCCGACGAAACGTTCATAAAATAATTCGTTACTTGGCTTATTTGTGAACAATTTTGTCAATTTTGAAACAATCGGTTTTTTCTGAATTGTCGTTTAATGGATATTAACAATGGCCTTAAACTACAGTTCAATCAACGGATGACGGTGCCTTTTCATTCCGGAATCTAGAAACTCGCAGAGATGGGACTTCAAATGTCAAGTTTTCGAAAAACTGGTACTACAATTGTTGGAGCGATTACTCAAGATTGCGTGATTTTAGCAGCTGATACACGTGCTGCCTCTGGTACAATTGTTACGGAAAAGGATTGTGAAAAGATTCGTTATATTGGAAAATGCGCGCATTGTTGCGGTGCCGGTACAGCGGCTGATACAAGTTACACGTAGCTGCCAATGTTTCGTTGCAAGCGTTTAAGTTTCCTGATGAAATGGTTCCGGTTGTATTTGCGGCGAGGTCACTTCGTCAATATATATATATATATATATATATATATAAATATATCCGACGTGATCCGAGCGAAACGTACGCGAAAATTACGCGATTTATACGAATCGACGGTGACGACGGTACGAAGTGTGCGTACAATCACTGTTAGTCGATCCCGTTGTGTTTTTATTATTAATTATGTTACCCGTTAAACTCGACAAATTCCGCGCCGTTCGTACACTATCATTGAACTAATGAAAACATATTAGGTACGACACGACGACGACGCACAACGGTATTATCAAATTGTAATGGAGCGTGATCCACCTGAAATAAATCGATTCCGGTATTAGTCCGGTGATCCGCCGAACGAACGCGTCGGTCGATAAAGCGAAAAATCTACGCGGGTACGATCGGGATAGGCGGACGTCGGCCACCGTTCCTTTTCGATCAATCGCGCGACGTTCGCGCTAACCGAATCCCGCGCGGTGTCCCGTTTAGGACCCCGAATGGTGGTTCGGTTTTTTACCACGTCGACGCGTGCCGATAATGCCGTCGCGGAATCGAAACTGAAAATGCGAACGAAATCGTGTCGCGCGTTGCCGTCGAAACGAAAACAGATTCGGCGTACAGAATAGGTTGCAATAGGCGCGCGTTAAAAATATTATTTTCGCCGCGTGTACAATTTTTTTCGATAAAAATTAATAACGATTATTTATAATTATAGAACGGAATTACGATCGAAAACGAATTTTTTCCGGAACTTCAATTTACGTATTTTTTTTTTTTTGTAACGAAAACGAAGAAAAACAAAGAAAAACGTTCCGTACAACCGTTCGAACTCCGCCCGGCAAATGAACGAAAAATCGTCGAACGCCCGTTCGGCGGTCCCTTTCGGCCCGCAGATTGCGACGGTCCATGTCCATTACGCGCGCGCGTAATCGAACGAAACCTTACGGCCGTCGACGCGAATGTACCCGCGCTCGGCGAACGAAACGTAACGCGGCACCTGTTGAGCGTGTTGCTGTTGTTCGTTCCGTGCAACCGATTTCCCATCAAATACACCCGCAAGCCTCTCAGGTACTTGTCGAAATAATCGTCCCAGGACAGTACGCTCATGTCGAAACCGAATAGGAGCCGATCCCTCGCCGACAATTTGCTCATCAAGTGGTTCACGTTGTGATTGTAGTACCGTGTGCGCATTCGCTGATACGAATTCAAATGTTCAGCCGCGGCGTGCACTCGTTTATAAAACTCGCATAACCTAAAACCATTACACATTATATCGTACACACACACATATATGTAAGTGCGCGTGTATAGAATTCCAATGAGGCTAAAAGATGAGTTCTATTAGAGACCAACTATTGTTGTATGGTTCAGAGTGTTGGGCGGTGGACAAGAAAATAGAGCAGGGAATGAGTGTAGCCGAGATGAGATGGACGAGTGGGGTGACCAGAGAAGATAGGATAAGAAATTAACGTATATAAGAGGAAGCGTAAGAGTAGCGGCGATTATGGATAAAATGAGGGAGAATAAACTTAGATGGTCGTGTAACGAGAAGAGAAAATTCGGAAGTAGTAAAAAAGGTTATGGAAGTGAACGTGAAAGGAAAAAGACCAAAGAAGAAACGGTTAAACGTGATTGAGTGTGAGAACTGCCGGTTTGTGTGTGTGTAAAAGATGTCGGAGATCGGACAAAGTGAAGGTTGAGGACCAAGGTGACCGATCCCAAATAGCTGGGAAAATGAAACGAGGAAGGAGAAGACATATATGTGTGTATAGATTAGAATTTTAAGAAAAATTATTATCGACGACGTAAAATCCGTCATAACGAAAATTCGCGCGCGTGTGCGACACAAATATTTGGCGCGAATCCAACCAAAAGACGGACTCGTTCCCGCGTGGTACATAGGCGTTCGTCCCGGGGAAAGGAGAAGAAAACTTCGTCCGGACGGGACGCGCGGGATCGTTGGAGAATTTGGACGATAAACTTAAGTAACGGGAAAATACGGTTCTTTTTTTAAGTCGAGAATCAAATTATTCCGATGAAAACAACCGACACGATTGACAGGTGGCCGCTTCTACGGATTAAAACCTATAGCACGAAGAATATATATATATATATATATATGTGTGTAGAGCGTAATCGTTAATTTTCGGAACCTTTAATTAACTGTCTCCGGAGTGTTCCAATTTGACGAAATCGGTACGTGATCTAAACTAATCTACTGGACCGTGACCACTTGTGGAGGAGATTTACCGCGGTATTTGTAATTTTATCGGACGACCGTGGTCATGTTCGAAGACGGACGCTCTCCGTACGTAACGATCGATACGCAGTTTGAGCGGTTTCGCGCGGTTCGAGATTGACGGCGATAAAGGCGCGAACAGAGAAGGTACACGTGTTGTTGTTGTTCATTGCCGTGGGGTTGGGGAGGGGGCGATACGAATCGGCCCGATTCGCCGGCGAACAATTTCGAACGCACTCATTACTTCGGGGCCGGACACAAAACCGTCACCGACGTATTCTCGAACCATATTATTCGGGCACACTTGCCTGGGTTCTTTTCCCAAGAGCCAAATGAACGCGTCTACAATTTTTCCCGGCACGGTGTGTAGGCAAAACGTCATGATCCAATACAGCAGCATACCGTTGGTGACGTAGTAAAAAGGCATCCAAAACTGAAAGCAATTCAACGGAAATACTTATACGTAACGTAAAATCGCTAGTGGAGAAGGCGGGGTGGGGTAGGGGGGGAGTTGTCGTATTACGAAGTTCGGCGACGAGACGGCTTTTTCGTTTTTAAAAAACTTTTCTCCCAGCTGGCTCCACGAACACGGTTTATAATTGGACGACGTGTAATTGTAAATTCGCGCGTTCGCTTCGTCTCCGGGCACTTCCTCGTTAACCACGTCCGACCTGCCGAATGACACACACACATATGTGCGAATATATCAGTGAGCGTGACGACAACATAATAATTCACCGACCACTTTGGTCGATATTTCGTTGTAAGTTTGTTTCACGAAACGTCGCGTTTTTGCCGTTGTTCAACGATCACGTTCGCGGTGCATTTACGTACCATACGAAAATACAACCATAAACGACGACGAGACGTTACGAAAAAGATTTTACCGCCGAATTCGTTTTATTACAATTCCACCGAACCGAATCGCTATTTCGAACCGCGTACAAAAATATGATTTTTAAACGCGCCATACGAACGTTTATATTTTACCTAGAACCGAATTGTGACGTTTGCGCCTATTTACACGAAACGTGTATATATATATATAAACTTTGTCGATACAGTACACGCGTTAATTAATAACGAAATCTATTATTCCAATGTCACGATTTATATCGCGGAACATACAAAAACCTGCCTCGTGTTATTGATTCGATTGCACCGCGAAACATTTTCCCGACCTCGGCGCGATATGTAAACAAATTGTCGCCCTACAACCGTAAATGGACGGTTAACTTTTAAAGAAATATCGTCGTTTGTCTAAAACTACTCGGTCTCGTTTTTCGTTTAAAAAGTAACGATATTGTATTTACTCGGCGCGTATTCGTCCGAGAGAAAACTCCCCGGCCGACTGCGGCGAACGAATCGATATTTCGTAACAGTGACACGACTGTTTTGTTACGAAATTGTTCTATTTGGTGAGTAAATATACTCGAACGGAGCGTTTTAAAAAAAATATTCGCGCTAGAAACGTCTGAACTTTATAGTTTCTTCGCAAATTATACGTTTATAACGTCGTGATATATCGTCGTTTAAAATATTACAAGAACGGCGAGTTACGTCCGTGATTTTCCCGTCGTTTAGGTTCCAGAACGCTATTTGTACTACGACCAAAGAACGTTTCCAATATGTATACTCTCGCTCGTTGCGTTTATGTTTTAGACTTTTACAACTCTCACCTGACGCCGATCAAGTCCCAGCACGCGGCCAAAATGAGATTGACCAGCATGTCGACGGGCACGATCTCGGCGTTTACGTAGCTGGGCCCGTGAAAGATTCGCACCAGACCGAGCCCGGAGCCCAGCGCGCAACCGGTCAAGTTGTTCAAATGGTTCGTCCAACCAGCAATAGGCGCGTTCGCGGTACCCAAAACTGAAAACACCGGAGTCCGTTCGTTCGTATTACTAATTATTATTACTACCGCCGGACGAGTAATCGCGACTTTATATATTTTCGAAAATATACGGTCCGTATGAAAAAGCGTTTACGTAATGTCGTTTCGAATACGACGATTCGTCGTACGGACCGAATAAAAACGGGCGATTATTTCGCTCAATATCGACGAGGAGAAAACACTGTCGTTACGTAAATTGAACCGCGGTAACGATGAAACACCCCCAATTCGATGAACCAATTATCCGTTTCGTTGGGAAATGTAATTTTATACGAACGACGTTTCGTCGTAACCGCGCTCGTCGTCATTTCGTTTTTCCACCGCAATAATCGCGATCGGGGTTATCTTTTTTTTTCTATAAACGTTCGCGTTAAGTACCGTAATTTTCGAAAAAATACTTTTTTTTCGACGCTCGTGCGTCAAGCCGAAGGAGACGAGTTATCGCGGCCGCATCTAACCCGGTATTAAATTTTGACGGAAATGAACGAAGCATTTAGGAGACCGAGCGTGGTGGGGGGGAGGAGGAAGGAGGACAGGGGAACTCGACGAAAATGATTCGTACAATTTTCGTTCTGCCATAATTAAGGGCCACTCCGATAGTCTATCATTACGCGGATTAAACGAATTCCCTCGTTCTCGTACGAAATAAACGAAATACGTATACGCGGAATTCGTCCGGTTTTTATTCGCTTTGTTTTTAAACGTGACCGTGAACAGGTACCGTAAGTGTCTCGGCGATTATATACCCGCGCGTGACTAAACTACTAAACTCTATAAACTTTTTTTCAGTTGCATTCGGTTACGTTATGTTTCCAACACGGACTTGCCGGTTCGGAACGTGGACGAAGAACACAATAAAAACACACGGTCCGAATGGTTTCGGGGACGCGCCCCAATATCGGCCACGCGTATTTCAATCGTCGTTCTACACCGCGCGTTCCGGAAAACGGGAAAACAATCGCGCGCTGTATGCCGCGTTGCCGACGCGAACAACGACGAACAAAGCGAACGAAAAAAAAAACAAAACCCGCGCGTACCAAACCCCGGCCGTACGACGCATACGGGTAATTTTCGGGCGGCCGATTGTACGATCTGCTCGGACAACGCCTTGGTAAACGTGACCACGTCCGGCCATTCCGACACGAGTCTATAAATAAAAACGAGACGAACAGACGGCGGGTGAGTAATTCGGCGACGGGTGGCCAACGACACTTGCCCCGATGTCACTCCGTTCAGTACGTAGTCGGGAAGCGTTTCGATCATCTGGATCACCGTCGACGCGGGTATCGGGCACTGGTAAAATTGCTCGTACACGTCCAACACCGCGGGGTTCGTGAATATGGACGACACGTGCACGAACGCCTGTTTAAACGACGTGACAATACGTTTATAATAATAATAATAATAACGTTTTTAGTAGCCCCTGCCAGTGGCGTACATAAATCCCCCCCTTCTGAACATTTTTTACGAAAAATTAATTTCTCACGAGACGTATATTTTTAGTCAATTATAACGAAAAACTAATATATATGTTTAAACTTCGATACGCGTTATAACGTTATTTTATTAAAGTTTATAACGTGTCTTGTTTCGTTAGGATCGTCCGATTTAATTTATTTAAAAATTAACCCCCCCCCCAAAAAAATTCGGGTCTAAATACGCCACTGGCCCCGGCGACACTAGTAACTATCGCGTAGGAAGCGAGCATTTCCTAGCACCACCGACAATGATACCACTTCATAGCCGTACCGAACGACGGGACCTTAATCGAACGTACATACTATTGGCCTCGGTTTCGACCGAAAATTAATCCGCGGACAACGATTACGCGTAACCGTTTTTTACGTACGGTTTTTTTTTTGTTGCCATCGTTTAACGTGTACGATTCGTATTCGCTAATTACGTGCCCCGTTTACGGTCGACGATTTTTATTGATTATTAACTTATCGATTTCAAAATTGCTTTAACCTAACGCGCGATCGATGTTTTCCAACCGGTTTTACGCGAATGAACGGATTTTCTATCGTAAAACGTTAAAACGATTCGCGTTAAGTCACGTTCGATTCGAGACTTTTGCCGGGTGGAATGTGCGCTCGCCTAATGAAGTCGATAATTGAAGTTTCGAAAATTGCAATTGGAACCGTACACTATCGAAATACGTTGCTGTACGTGAAATTCGAAAAATTCGTTCTATAAACCTTGTGAATTCCGCGTAGAAAACGACGACGTTTCGCCCGACTTGCCGCTCGTTGTGGAAACAAAACGCGCGACGGATATCGTGGCCCGTGTAACACGGCGGCAATAGTGCGGGCAGAGGTACCGACCTTTAGATTTTGAAAACACTTGGACAGGACGATCAAATCTCTGGTGGCCCGAACGTTCGTGCAAACGGCTGCGCGCAGCGTGGCCGAGTCGCCGTTGTCCGTAGTGATCGCCGCCAAATGTATGACCACGTTTATTTTGTATTTGATTCGGTTCACGTCCGCCTCGTCCATGCCCAAGTCCGGCTGAGAACAATCGCCCCTAACCACTTGCACTTGACTACGGTACGTGGGGTTTTCGATTTTCATGCGGTCGAAAAGCTACAGTTACCGCGGAAAGCATAAATAAATCACACGCGGCTTACGCGCTACGTGTGTTACCGTAACGGACCGATGTTAATCCGTCAAAACTAACGATTCACCACGGCTGGTGGTAAACGAGTTCAAAAGTTAATTAAGTTAGACGTTATTCATTTGTCGGTAACTAATAAACACGACGAGTTGATTATTTTAAACGAGCAACTGCGCAACTGGGAAAAGTTGCTTTTCGCATTAAAAACGTTAGTTTTGAAGAATTACCGTTTGTCAAAATCCAAAACAGTAAACACGGAAATAGTCTCCGTACGCCCGTCGTGATACATTCGGTGTTGAAACGTGCCGATTCAAAAAAAATATCGAATTTGACGAAAATTCGAGCGAATCGTTACGTTTTCAAAAGCGACAACGTTCGTAGAACGCGCCTGGTAATAATCGTTATAGGTTTTTCGCCTATTTACAACCGCCGCGATATTTCCGACCGAAAACTGTATTTACCGGCGAAATTAAATTCGATTTTACAAAAACCGCGCGGATTTTCCTTACTTAAATATACCGTCGGCAATTATTTTAACTTGGGGACGACTACGCAACGTACCCGAATAAATAACGCGTATACGAATATACGGTTCGAAATTAGCGTTTGTCTTCCGATTGTAATCCAATCGGAATAACTAGTGTAACGCGTGAAGGGGGAACGGCCGAGCGGATATGTACTCCTAGAGCACGGCCGTACGCGATTTCAAATCATTTCTCAGCGTTGAAAACAAACCGAATCGTACGTTTGGGTTTTTTTGATTATAATTCGGTCGTTGAATATTGGCGACGTCGACTACACTTAATCGTTCGATAATAACGTACACCGCGAATAATTACGAATATACCGGAGTCAATTACTTAGTATAATTATCGCGAATACGCGTTATTGTTCGTTGGGCGAAAACATTAACGGGCTATGGCCGTAACAACAACCTGTTTGTCACCGCGCATAAACGAAAATTGAAAATGACCACCCGTCGTACATTATCGTAATCGATTGTTAAAACGACGACTAGTAGTTACTTTCACCGTCCATCCTCTTTCGATTACCGTATATATTTATCGTCTTTTTCGGTTCGTCTATTCCCGCTAATTTCTTTAACTACTCCTCGAACCTAACCGCGAATTACCGGGAATAAAAAGGTTTTAAAAACCTAACCGTCGTTTCGAAAAATTACCGTCAATACGGTTAATTATACACGATAACGACCGTATAGATAGACAAATCGTTAAACAATACGCGTACCGACGTAATTCGACCATTACGTTTAATTGGTTTCGATAGAAACGCCGTTATTACATCGTTTTCGCGACATTTGTAAACGATTTCAAATCGCCGACGGTAACAATTGTAATAAAAACGAAAATATCGTTATAATAGAATTATCGAGGGTTTTGTTTTTTGGATTAGGTCAGTAAATCGAAGCAAAATTAACGTTAGCTTCTAGGATGTAACTAAGTTAATTCGACGCACTGTTGACATTATTAAATTACGCAGTTGAAATAACCGTGTGTAAATTATCGTCCGGTTAATTATTTTCGTAAAAAGACAGATCTGAGTGGATCTAAACGAAACAAAAAAAAAACCGAATCGTGTTTACTGAATACTATTGCCGCTAAAGGTAATAACTGAAACACGTTCGGAACGTGTATTTGTAATACACGAAACCCGTTTTTTCCAATACCCGTTTATTTTTCGTATCTAAATTTACTTCTATTCTTCTACCGTAATTTGAAACGAAACGGCGGCTACAATTGTTGTTTACGCCACGGCGTTAACGAATTTTCGAAAAATGAACGTCGCGTTGACGGAAAAACCCAATTTTAAACTTTTCACGTGGACTAGCCGAACCGATACGCGTAAGCGAATTCACTTTCGACAATTTAAGAAACTATCGTTACGCGTTTGGAACGCGACGTTTTATTATACTGTTAAATTTGTCGGCGACTTTGCCCGTCCTTAGACGCCGAAAACCGCCGGAATAACGGGACAATATTTTTAACTTCCCGGTGAGAACGTTAAGCTATTATCGAAATCCAAATAGATCGTAAACGCGACTAAATTATTCGCAACGTTTACGACGAAAAAAAAACAAAACGGTAACACGTTTATCGTAACTACACATACGTATTCGAACAGAGTTACCGAATATCGGTTATGTACTTATCGAACAATAATTATAATAATTACGGTCGGGGTTTTTTTTTAAACGGGAAACGCGAAAATAAATCGACATTACCGGACTGATAAACATTTCTTTGACCCGTTCGTTCGGATTTTGGCCATTCAGCGGTCTGGCGACGATATAAATTGTATTCAAATCGCCACACGACCTTTAAAAAAAAAAAAACGATACACACACACACACACACCGACGTTCGGGCGCGCACGTACCTCAGTAGCTTTTCGATTAAGACCTTGCCGACGAAACCCGTGCCGCCGGTAATCAGAACGCAAGAGCCGCGAAAACATTTTCGGATTAGGCTTTCGGGCGATTCCTGGAGGTCGTTAATGAAATCTTGTATAGATATGTCACCGCCTTCCATCATTATATTATTATTATTAGTCGAACACGAAACGACAAAAGCGTACGGCGAAACGTTACGACACGGTAATATGTAATGTACTCGACGCGATAATTAACACGACTGTGGCAAGTAAATCGATTTCTCGAACACCCGATGGAAACAATACGCGTCAAATTCCCATTAGCCGCGCCGTCTCATTAGAATACTAACGCCGTATAGATATATTAGAACGAATAATTTATGTATAATTCGAAATTAGTCGGCATACGTAATAACGTACAACGTGCGCGTAACTATTTTATAAAACAATACGCGTCGGATTAGGATTTCGAGTCGTTCGAAACGCACGAGAGTGCCTATTTTTGGCAGTAAATTACGGAGTTTTACAAATACGTCGATGCTTATACGAAACCGTTGCGGAATATAGCAAAAAAATCACTTGTCCACACGCTTTTCGCGCGATACGATAATTACGCACGTAATATAATAATCGTACGTAAATAATTAATAGCTTTTTTTTCGATCGGTCGAAATACGTATCGTCATAAATACCCGTATTATTATTATTTTTTTTTATTTTATGTTCTAGTAAAAATTACGATAGCTCGACAAATATAAACGGACGGAAATATTGATTAAATTTATTTAATAAATAACGATTATTTATATAACAATACCAGCTTCGATAATAAACAGCGTTACCGATATAACAACAAGGTCAGAATAATGAAATACCTATATATATATTTCGTAAATTGTAAACTGTTTCGCAAAATGTTTAATTATGACTATGGTGTGCTGGCCGTTTTCAATTACGATACTGTAATAATAAGCAACACAGACGGTTTACTTAAATCGGTATTTACGATCGTATTATTTTAAATAAATACGTATTTTATTAGTTACTTCAATTATTAAAAACGAACGCTATATTAGTGGCGCGGGTAAAATTTCGAAAAGAAAATCGAACCGCTGATATTGGGGCTCGCGTAAGTAACTACTTGAATCGAGATTTTGGAGTTTTATTATCGTTTTGAATTCGTAAGCGATAATAAATCGTCGTAGCCGGAAAACGGGCGACGCTAGAAGTATATATTACAATTAACAAACGCGCTAAACTACGGGTCTAAGTTTTTGAATTACGTTTTGAGCTCTTAAAAAATTTCAAAATATGTCTAAAACGAATATGTCGATCGTTTTACCAGACTTCTCGCCATTTTCGTTACGTTAGACCTAAACGATTGCGAGAATCGAAAAATGTTCGTACTAATTAGACATAATTTGTTACCGGAACATAACACATGTCGAGATTATCCGATTACTATTTTTACGCAAAAAAGCGTAAACAAAAATAATTATTATCATAGACCGTATACTTTAGGCGTAATTAAAAATACTGTAAAAATAATTAATAATAATTATTCGTTGTATTTTAGTTTTATATATATAGGTTAATACGAACAAGAATAACAACTTACGACAGTGATAAAGCATTAACGCGATATTTCGTAATTAAAAGTTACCAAACCGGTAGTACTGATCGAATTTCCGATAAATCTTAAAAAAAAATTCGGCCACAATTATTATTTTATCCCGCGGTCGGGTTACTTCATTTCCGAATATAATATCGTCACGACAATACGTGTATAGGAAATTCCGTAATTATTAAAATTCGAGACTTGGCACTATTACTCTAACATTTTTCCCAGACCGATTTCTCTTCCTCTTCGGAACCTAGGGGCACTTGTATTTTTGTCGTCTTCTCGTTTCCCTACCACATTACGGGGTAGTAACGTTAATACGATACCCTCTACGTTGCGTCGTCTAAATAAATATTTCATTCATTTTAATTGTTCCGACGTTACGAATTTACGCGACGATTATTTTCAATTTTTTACGCGCGCTTATTATTATTCGAGATCGTTCGAACGCCAAAACCATATATATAAGCGATGTACGAAATTCCGTTGGGTATTATACGGAGCGTCAAACGTATAACGTTATTCGGATTTCCTAAACGAACGAAACGAATTTGAAAACGTTTGAAACGGAAACCCGAATAATAACGACCAAATAACACGGAATAATCGCCTCGAGTTTACGATTTATCGTGGGTTTACGTTTGTGATAGAATTACGAATGGTTTTTAAACGAACGTTTCGCGTACGACGACGATTAGCTGGTAAAAATGACGAGGTCGAAGAAGTGTACAACGAGAATTTTTTTTCGGCCGTTTCAAACGGCAACTTCGTTTTTGGTTAGCGTATAATCAAAAATAGAAAGATATCCGTGCGGACAACGAGGAATAATCGATTTGTTTAGAACGATATAAAAAGCGGAACGCGCTGGAAATAACTGCGTGTAGCGTACGCGATCGGACTGAGTCCGCGCCGTTACGATCGTTAACGTTTCGAAATTGAATACGCTACGATCGTCCGCGCGTACGCGAATCGTAAAATCGGGCCCGGAAACCACGCGGAATCCGTTTAAATCGTGTTAAAAAGTACGAGGCTCGAGGTCGACAATCGAGACAAAAGACGACGACGACGACGAGCGCATTTAATCGTCTGGGCTGTTTTGAGGTCAATATCCGCGAGACGATAAAACACGAAGGGCGTACGAACGGAATCGAACGAGTCGGCGGCGGGCCCGCGGTATTATTGCGCGGCGCGACGACTACGAAGGATAAAACTGGACGGCCACGCGGGTACGTTTACCCACCGGCGCGTGGATGGGGCGGAGGAGGAGAAGCCCGTTTCGTGTACTCGGACCACACGTCATATTACGCTCGCCTATTACGACCGAAAAATCGTAACCGTATTGTTACCGTTCATTCGCTAACGGCGTGCCGAAAATGGCCGTCGGTGTCCGGTACGTTTGTCAATTAGTTACCGTAATCATTTTCGTTTCGGGGGGGTGGTTTATTTCTCTATACATTTCGCCCGTTAAATTTCGGCGAGTGCACAATTTCCCGTACGTTCAGAAAACCAAACGGACGGTATCGCAACCCGCCGGTAGACAAATTTGACCTCCCGTGACACGCGCGCCGGAAACTGAGACCCGTAACGCAGCGGATCGATTTCGTAAACGAAACAAACACTTCGAACGCTTGGAACGATACCACCGCCGATATTAATCGTTAACCGTCGCACCGACCGCGCTCACCGTTTATTTATATCGCGCGATAATAAGTTACGATTAAAAAACGAATATACGTAAAAATAACCCACGCACTCGTCATAATAATAATAATAACGACGACGACAACAACAACAACAATTACCGAGGAAACCGACGTGGCCGTAATTACGTATAGAGTGACGTGTATCGAGGAAATAGTATATTATTGTACCAAAATGGTCAGTATTACGAATCCGTGACGCGTGCGTGGTAAACGTTTCAAAATAATCCGACGTCATCGGATCGTAGCTTCGCTACGGCCACGGGCGTGCTAGCAATTCGCCGTCCCTTTTTACAAAACCTTCGGGGTTTTCAAACGTCCGGTCGCCTCTGGCGCACCTATACAATGCCCCCTAGAAAACGCGCACAAAACGTGGCGGGTATCTCGAGATTTCTACGAAAACGGATTTGTAAAATACGTACGATCGTCTGTCTCACGCTCCGTGCCCACGCACGGTCTGGCTGAACGTAAAATCTTTACCGAAATACGTCGTCGACGGACGGTCCACTTGGACCAGTAACTGTCCACGGTTGGGAACGGTAATACCAAAAGTTTACGAATAAACGCGTTCGCCGAAAATTCTACACACTCTTCACGATAATGCAATCGGCGCACCGGGTGCTCGACCCGTTTATCTCTATCGGTAATCTATTTCCGTTTATTGGTGCTAAATTACGATAACGAATTCCGTACAAAAGTGCCGAGTTTTACGAACAACTAATTGATTTTCGTAAGTACGATACGTCTTTTATTTACATGAACGAAATACTTTAAAAGCCGCGACTACGGCCTAATTTGGTATATTACAACCAAAAGCGAAAAACGATAAGTAAATACGGGCGTTTCAAACGTGTTTGGATACTCGCGTAGAAATTATTAACATTAAAACGACTCGACGGAACAAAAAAAAAAATTTGCCAGTTACAAAAAATGTTCGATATATACGTAAAGTCAGACAATTTATAGATCCGGGCATCGTTTTTCGTACAAATAACTAACAAATGGCGTCCGAGTTTATCTACGAATTTCCAATTTAACCCTCTGGTTAAAAAAATTACGAATGTCGTCGATTGCAGCGGGGCGAGGAGAAATGACAATAAATTGTTACACTGAACGCGACGGGCAACGATAACGTTACGGAAACGTTAATTTTTTTCGAATTTCCGAATTTCGGATATTGGGACGGCGAAAAAAATCGTTCCCTAAACGATCGGTGTCCGTGTCTCTATACATAAATGTGTATACATATAACCTAACCGGAGTAGAGTGCCGGGAAATAGTACTGTATTTCGTAAAGAAAAAAACAATTACGATTAAACGACCGAACGAACGTTGTTTACTAAAATATCGATCGTAGCGATTTGAATGGCGTACAACTATAGAAATATATATCGAGAGTAGAAGGACAAATGTTGGTGAACACTACGGTATTTGTGTTCCCCGGACGTGCGCGTGTCGGCCATCGCGAGACGGGATCGGTGCCGACTGATGTTATTCGCGCGTCTCGAGGAAATTTCTAGAAATGGGTTTTGTTTTTTGATCTTATACGAACGAAACCGGTTTCATCACCTTGGAATATGTTGCACCTCTTTGTACAATGATGCGTTGCTTGCCGTATCGGCAAATTGTAGTACGGTGAGTTATTGTTTTTAAATAATCAAAACGGGTAATTTATATATACACACAAGTATATATATATATATATATACTCTTCAAGAAGTGACTTCCGCTTTTTGTACAGCAAAATATCATCGAGTTGTTTTCGTTACGCGTTAAAAGTCGCGGTCGTGGGGAAGATTTACCTCCCCACCACACACCCACACACAAATTGTCGGAAACGATAACGGAATAGAAATCCGAACGGTCGGGGAAAACCAAACAAATGACGTATCCACGATACGGTCTCGGTAAAACCCACGAGTACGTCATCGTGCCCGATTAGACTATACTACAATACGCCTGCGGAACTATCGTCGGGACGATAAACACTACACACGAGACTTGGAGCAACCTGCAGGAACGCGACGATATATTTCATAACGTTTACGCGGATAATAGTAGCGAAAACGTGTCGAACGAAGTCGGTACGTTTTCGAATAATACGAGCTAATCCGCCGTAGAACCGACCGATAAATACGAAACGGCGTGCCCGTACCTTTGGCCAGTCTAGCGAAACTATTCGAACGTAAAAAAACCGTCACTAGGAGGCGCGATCGGTTTTTCGTTTCGTCGTAAAAAACCGATACGGCCAAACGTTCGCCGTTATCACCGATTAGCGTCAAAACGGACCGGAACGGAACTAACCGACGGCCTCGCGCGTTTTTATTATCCGAGAGATCGTCGCCCAGATTATTTTTACAACGCGTCGTTATATTGCCGTCTCGCAATCGGCGTTTACTACGATCCGATCGATAAAATACGAACGAATATTATTGTTACCTCGACGACGTCATACAGAGAGGTATTCGGGCATTTTACGATCGACGATGTACGGTCCAAAAACCCGTAATTCCGTTTCGGGAAAAAATCAACGGGAATAATGGTAACGAATAAAAAAAAATTACTTTTGAACGAAGCGCGAGTAAATACGATTACAACGGCCCCAGAGTAAAATAATACCCAATTAATATCATTAGGAGGACGACGTAAATTCGCGCGCGGTCGGATATCGCCAAGGGTAAATATGATTACACCTTTACGCGCGTCGTGCGAACGTTGGTTGTTTACAAAAAACATTGTAATAAATAAACTTTAAAACGTTTCGCGTTACACCAATTACGTGTCAGCGTTTCGTGCGGCGAAAATCCCGTTGGCGACCGTACGTATATCGTCTATACGTGTGTGGAATTATTTCGTTTCCGCGTAATTTTACAAGCTAGTGGTTGACGGACGTACCGAATCTAATTGTAAAAATTAAAACGTTTTATGTAGCACCGAAAATTAGTTCTTGTTTTGTTATTAAAACGTCGTATACGACGACGATCCAAAAATAATCTAAAATCGGTATCGAACAATACCGGGACGATAACGCAATACTTTTTGGAACGGCTATTCCGTCCTAAACGAATATTTGCGAAATACGTAAACGATCGAAAACGCGTACCGCAAATTACGATACGGAATCGAGCTTCGTTCAGATTCAGAGTTGCTCGGAAAATTGTTCGAATCTCCGAAAGGTCGTAACGGATTTAAAAAATGATCGAAACCAACGCGAAACTACAACGACGATATACGTACGTATATATATATATAATATACGCCGCCACGCAGCGTGGCAAAGTTCGAACGAGCGTAAACAGAATTACGTAATTAAAATAAGATAATTTTTAATTTATAAAAACTAATTAAACCTAAGACGGTGTGTACATACTAACACGAATACGAATGTACAGAATAAAATACGACGGTCGGTATTTTAATTGACGCGTATTTACGTTTATTTTCCCAGTAATAGTAGTAGTAGTATCTTTAAGCGTGACTACTAATAAAAACAACGAAAACCGAAAATTGCGCCGACAAGTTCGTTTTGGATGTGGACAATTTTCGCGCTTACAAAGCGCTCGAAATATAAGATTATAAATATATAATTTATTATAAATCTAATACCTTTAAACGAGCAATTCTTGTATATACATATAATCTGAATCTCAGAAACGGTTCCAACGATTTTCATGAAATTTAGTACGCAGGGGGTTTCGAGGGCGATAGATCGATCTAGCTAGGTTTTATTTTTAGAAAACGTCGTTTTATCCGTGTTTTCAGGCAATAAAAAACGTATTATGTAATATTATATAATATTGTTATTAGAATACGAAGGTAAATTTCGCCACCATCCACAAGGCGGGAGCAGCTCAGGTGGTAAATCGAGCGGTCCCTAAGCCAGGTAGACTCTTATTTATAATATAATGTTAAAGTAATCGCGCCCGTGATTTTTCATTTAAATAACCAGTTCGTATTTTTTTATTATTATGTCGGTAAGATCGAAAAATATTATTCATATTTCATCAGTATGTAATTCGTATCTAAATATAATTTCCACAAAACAAGATTTATCAAAAAAAATACCGAGCAAAGCTCAGTCACCCGATATTTATATTTATATATAATGAATTATATATATATAAAATATACGCTTAGACGGGCACGTAAACGTTCGTCGCGTTCGTTAATCGTCCGCTAAACTATTGGCCGCCGTTCAGAACCCTTTATCAACCGCGACAATTTGTCGTTTTGAAATTCGAAATACGCGTCCAAAAATGTCTCCGTCACCCGCTGTAGGATAAACTCACTTGGGCTACCGCCGCGCCACCTTTATCATTCGCTTGCGTTTTCGTAAACGCTCGGGACGTCGTTGCGTAATACTTAACGAAACCGTTGAAACGATTTTACCCAACTATTTGACAACGGCACGCGTGCCCGTGACGCGTTTTACACGCGGGCCACAAAACCGTTATGTGCCGCCGGTGAGTGTAAGGCCGGGCGCACACCAAAAGAGCAAAACTGTTCCGAGCTGTTTGGATCAGCTCGGAGCTGTTTGGAGGCAATTAGAACATTATGTAAAATAAGTGACGCGCTCACACTATACAGTCAACATCAACACACGACAAAACAAAACGAAGCATGTTTGGTTTTGTTCGGTCTGGTTCTATTTTTTCTTCGAGCAAAATATGAAAATTTTATATTATCGTATAAATTTGTTTATTTAAACGAA
>JAIPRN010003894.1:0-18250 GCA_025469175.1 Geopemphigus sp. TES_GeoC_2020 | reverse complement strand
TACTCGCGCGTCTACGATTTTCGTATTCGTCCAACGGTTACGGTATTCGTAACTAAAACGTGGCCGTCGCTAGTGTTTCATGGCGAGACGTAGTCTCGATAATAAATCGTGTACGTTCTTCTTTAACGTGAATGTTCAACGAAAATAGTTTCCGCTCGGATAGCGAAACGCGATTTGGAAAATCAACAGGATCCTCCCCGCTTATAGTCCAACGTTGTATACGTAATAAAGCCCAACTAGCGAACGCTCGCGAACGTTGCGTTTTGGGTAAAACCGGCGCACCGGTTAAAATCGGTACCGTTGGAGACAATAACGTCTATATTATCATCGCACGGTCCGGTGGACGATTGGGGCGCGAATCGGAACGGAAATTGTAAAGCGAGAACGAAACGCCCTCGTACCATACACGTTCCGTTTACGTTTGATCGTTATCGGTGTTTGGAAACGTGACCGAACATTTATCGACGCGATTGGAGCGACCCGCGGGTTCGACATTTCCGTAACGTCGTCGGTTTGTTTCAAACGGCCGGGGGGTATACACCGCGCGGCTACGGTACATACGACACGGCGAACCGAATCGACGGGCTTTCCCGTTTGTTCGCGCTTTCTGGCGTCCACCAACAACACCACGCCGAACAAAACGTTCAGCGGCCGCGCCGCCGTCACGGTTACGGTAGCGCCGGCGCGCAAAAATATTTCTCACGGCCCGTTTAGTTTCCCAACGGAAACGTACGCCGGACTCTATCTAATGGGCTTCGGCACTTTTCCGGCCCGTGATATTTGCCACCGGACGAGACGAAAAGCGTCGCACGTTTTTCGACGCGGCCATTTTATACGCCGTTTCCTCGCTCGATTTATCAAAAAATACGGCGGTCCGCGTGATTACAAGCGCGTTATTTCGCCACGATCGCGGTCCCGTTTTGGCTACTCGCAATAACGCGCACCGGCCGGTTATCGACCGGAACGTAAATCGCAACGATAATTACCGGGACCGATCATAGTCGCGCGGCAATGTCGGAACAAGCGAATGACGCGGGGCCGTCTTTTGTTCGGACGCGCCAACGGCAAATTATAACACACACACCCCCCCCCGTCGGTCATTTACCGATTAATCGTCGTACGGGACAAACGACGCGTACAAGAACGCCGGACGCGTGTGTTGTCGGGCAAACGTAAATTCGTATTCGTTACGTCGCAATAATAATAAACGCCCGAGCGTCGAAAAACCGAACGGCTCCCCGCTCGGGTTTTTCTTCCGCGGGTAGCGCTAACTTATCATTAACACGCTAAAACTGTGCGTCGAGTACAACGCGGGTAATCACGAAACCCGTGAACCGAACGATGGTGCCTATCGCCCGCGCGGGGAACAAAACCCGACGGCGATCCGCCGTTATCCGTTTATTCGACCGTAACCCGATTTCGTCGCGTCAACCGTTTACGCGTTTTTCGTTTTACCTCTCATTACCCCCTACACCAACCCGTCGCCCGTTTTCCTTAATAAAAAGTCGCGACCCGCGTATTCGTCTTGCTTACCCCGCGGCTCCGTTTTTTTTCAATCATCGTCCCGCGTCGCCGAAGAATTCCTTTTGTATTGGTGCCGCCGGGCTTTTGCGGACGGTTCGGCCTCGGCCGGATATGCAGTTTACCCGGTGCGCCGAATAAACATCACCACGCACGGAACGTATTGAAAATTACGTTCAAAACGGAACACCTTCGAAATAGTGTGTTTTCGCTTCGACACGCCGCTCCCGACGTACCCGCTACACGCCTCCGAATCTCCGGCCTTTGGGGATACTTTTTCGTCTCGGAAACAAAACGGGAAACCCTCCTCACCCCCGGGGAGCCAAGCCAGACGGGCGAGGTAAATTTTTGGACGCCGAAAATTCGCGTACGGAAAGAACGCGCCGGTGCATTGTCACGGTGCCAATACCACGGGGGCGTTGATTTTCACGCTTCTTTTACGGCGTACGTTCTCTCCTAATCATTCTAGCACTTGTTTGTAAGCCACTCGATTTACTTATCTTACCCGTAGGTACAAACTCGCAACGGACCTCAACCGAAAACAACGCGTCGTTCTGTTGTTTGCTTCGGACGACCACCCGACGACATTTTTTCAGACCGTTTTTCATCACCCGTAATAACCGATTTCATAACGTACTCGGGTAACCCGAATATTTAGGTCCGAACACGCTCCGACGCGACGTTCCGTTTGCTCCTCGGTTAACAAGTTGGCCACCAACTAGTTAGTTCACTCTTTTCGTACGCAACTCGTGCGATAAAATCGAACGACAAGTACCAATTGGCACGTCCACTTTGTCGGCTACTTCTCCGACAATTAATCGTCGCCGGTCGTGTCAAATTCTATTCCGGACAAGTGCCGAACGTTCGTTTTCGACGTTGTTGGACGCCCAGGAGGACATCGATGGCCGTCGTCGTCGTCGTCGTCGTCGTCGTCGTCGTCGTCAATTGACCTTCTTTGAAAACGTTCGGACCATGTTGCGCGTACGGCTCAATGTCCGAAAAGCCAACGTAATCGATACGAAAGTTTCCGTAGCGCTTTCGCCAATTGCCAAACGACACTTAATAAATACACGCCCGTCGTAAACTTTGATACGGAACATTGAACGCGAATTGTCCAACGGCGTAACGATTATACACCGAAATAAATGGTCTTTATGGTCGGTATACCGATACCATTAAACGTAATCATTTTCGTTTGGGTGAATTATTTGAACGCTACTCGCGCAAATTTTCGTATTTCTCTTTCGGACGGTCTCCGTCCTATTCTTTTACCGCGGTCTTCCGTATTTTCCATACGTATTCGCGCTCTAATCGCCAACATCGAAGCCGGGCAATACACTGTTCGGGGGTTTTTTCCTCGGGTTCCTAGCCGCGCCGGTATCCGTTGGTAACGAAACGGCCCACACTATCCAAGCAAAGTCCGCCACTTCTCCCTGATCTCGGTACGTCCGAAATCCCTTGGTCCCGTCACGTTTGTCGTTTTCGGAAATCCGTTTAATGGCCCACGGAAGCGATATACACGGTCTTCTTCTAATTCGTCCGCCGAACGAATCAATCGTTCCGGTTATCTCACGCCGCCCTCGGTTTTACAACTCCGAACGTTCGAGGTTCCTCGTTGTGTCCTTTTCTACCGTGGTTTTGTTTTTTGTTGAGGCCTGAACGCGCTTCTCCTTTCCGTGTATGTAATTCCACTTCGGAACCCGCCAAGGGAGATTTCCCGTTCGCGTTAATTTTTTCGATTGTCCCTTCGCGGGATTCCCTTTTTCAATAATCTCGACAGCTTCCTCCCCCCCCCCTTTACAACATATTAAACCCGTTTCGCCCGTTCAATATATCCAATCTTATTCGGTCCTTCCGGTTTCGTTATTTTTGATTTTCCTTTTCCATGTTTTCGCGCTATTGTATGTACGTCGATTGTTCTTCACCGTTTTTTAATTCACAGTAGATAACAGCGTCGTCGTGTTTAATTTTCCGCTTTATACGTTCCTGTTCTTGGTTCCTTCGTGTAATTGCTTGTAATTTTTGAAACGTTGAGCTACGATAAACGCTGTTTGTATTTAAGCATTTTAAACGGAACAAACAAATAAGACGATACGGTTTTTTTCGTTTTATTATAGCGCGTAGAATGTTCAATCGTGTTTATATAGAAACGATATTAAACCGGCCGGATTATTGGCGCGGTCGAGAGTTTCGCGTCGTTTATACATTAAACGTTAAGGAACGCGAAACACGTAACGGATAAAAAATCGCGCGAATTATTTTTAATTCAACGACGGCACCGTTGGTAGCGCAATTGTGTATCGTCCGTGTCCGAATTCGTTCGTCAGAAGCCAAGTTATTGCGTTCCGGTAATATATATATATATATATATATATATATATATTCGAAAACGGATACGAACCGGCGTGTGAAGTATTTTGTAAACTCAATTACGCCGGCGTATCGAAAATGGAGGTTTCATTTTTTTTTTTTTTTTTTGGAAACGTTATCCGCGAACAGTTCGCCGGTCGACGATCCCACGCGGGTTACTACGCGGATAATCGCGTATTTATTCGCGGGGAGGTGTTCGAAATTTAATTCGTAGGTTTTTGCCGAAGCGTAAGGAATACCGATCGAAAATCGCGCATCGGGGAAAACCGGGTGTCCGGTTTTTGACGCGCAACAATTCGTTTCTCAACGGGCGAACGAACGACGAATTACGAAAAGCTCGGCGAAATAACGTCGGCCGAAAATATAAAACCCACGGGACCAACACCGAGACTGTCGCGAAACGCGCGCACGATAAAACTAATCGAAATTTGTATCGATACGCCGTTCCATTAAATTACGATCGGTTTGAAGTCGACGTCGTTGTATTTCGTTGTATCGCCGTTACCGAACCACAACTGGATAGAGACAGATAGCGCTACGGGTGTACACGCGTCGTTACCCCTTCGCAAACGGCGGTGGCGGCGGTGGCTCGACCGGTCGAGGCCCATCCGTCGTATAGCATTGACACCAAACGTCGAAATCGGTTAATTCGTTTTCGGGACCTCGGCGCGTTTACGCGATTACAAGCGCTATGGGGAAAGCGGTACGGTAATTGTCGTAAAACATACACGCCTGGAAACAAGATCGCGGTAAACAGTCGGCGGGTTTTACGTACACGTTGAAGAAGACCAACAGCTACGTGTGGGCCCGACTATCGAAAATATTAATTACTCTCCCGTCCAACTAACGGGGCTTGTTTTCGGTTTTTTTTTTTTTTTTTTGAACCGGTATCGGCAAATACCCTCACTGGCCCGGAACGCCCGAAGGCAGTATTTCGGACCGGGTGAGTGGCCGTCGTTTGTCGACGAAAATTACAAAACGTATATTTTTTCGACTAATTAAAATTACGGTAAACGGGTAACGAAATTTACCCGCGGCGTCTTTATAATATGAGGTTTCGGAATCGCCGACGAAATAAGGCGAATATAATTTACTAACGAGATCGCGGAATATCTGAAAATGAAAATCGTTCGACCGTTTCCACACATTCGGACGGCCTTTTTCGAATTTCCGACGCGCTAGAATTTACCCGTTTTCGCAACGGTCGTAATCGGTTTGTTGACATTTAACCGTTGAACGCGCGAACAGAGAGCGTACGATAAAAACGCGATCGTACCACGAAATACGCGTAACATTCGTAAAATTGCGGCCCTTCGTACCCAAAACAAACGTAACCCGTAACGAACGGGCCAATAAACGCGTACGAAAATTTAGCGTCGATTATTGTACCGCGGCCGCCTCGAAATTCCAAAGCCAATTTCGAGGCGGCTCTCCGGCGAACGCTGTGGGGTACCGTTCAGGACGGTAACGTTTCTCTGTGACGCGTGTATAACGGCGAATGGTTCGAATTGAACGCGCGAATAATATTCGCGACGAAATACGGTTTACACCGAATATGACGAACGCCGTACTCAACAACACTGGCTTGACGCACTCGAGCCACGTTCGATCGGCAATTCGTTTCTTCGGCGGAATACCCGATAGTCTCGCGATAATTTCTATATATATATCGAAAAAAATACTATTAATCAAAAATTAACGAGTTCACGACGGTACTCGTACGTAATATTGCTCGCGACCAACGCGAGCCGCGTCGTTTTTACCTCGCCACCCGTACATCGAATCTAATTCGCCGTAAATTCTTACGAACCAACACGTCTTAAAAACCATCACGCTAACGGTGCGCGTCGTGACGGGACATTCCCCTGACACGGGTGCAGAACGGAAACTCTCCCCTTCATAGCCGCTACCTCCTGCTGTGGCCGCGACGGTGTGGTCACGCCAAGAGCCGCCTGCCTCTGTCGTCCGGCGACTTCCTTGGCCGTCACCAACCGACTCGGCGAATCGGGCCACGGCGTCTCCCGGTAGGCCTGCGCGCTCGACCAAAACGCCCGGGGCCGAATCCTCCTATCCGACGGACTAGAGCGCGTCCCGTTCACGGTCAAACGTGAAAGACAACGCTCACCGACCCGGCGTGTCGGCAACGCGAACATCCGGGCGACGGCGCACGACCGTTCCTGTGCGCGAAAAAAAAAACCGTCGAAACAGCCGCCGCGTCCCGTCAACAACCGCGTGAGACGGAATGTCACGCCACCGTCGCAGCAGGTCCGGAGCAAGTACCGACCAGGTCCGGTTACTGTTCGCGGACGGGTAACTCCGGCCGGCTGATCCGCCGAACCCATTCAGTCACCGTACCGACCCCCACGTTGCTCAACGACTGAGAGCCAACTGTTGCCCGGATTGTTCCGTCGAAGTCACCACCGCTGGCCACCGTTCGGTACGCACACGCGGCCCGTAGGACGGCGGCCCTTCTCTGCACCATAGCCAGAGTAGCGGCGGCCCGCGCGTCGTAGTCCAAAGAGGGCGCCCGCCGTACAATACTACCGAACGGACGACGTTCACGACAAAGCTCGCCTTTTGGCCGAGATTCGGCACCAGGCCGGTCAGGGTTCCATAACCTTGCCGGCCTTCAAATCGTCCCGAACCCTTGGACTCGACCTCGAGGCCCAGGTACCGAACCGTCGTTCCTAACCGGACGGTCCAGCCCGTAGACGAACATCCACCGCCGCGAGCGCGGACCTGCACTACAATTTCCCCCCCCCCTCTCTCCAACTTACGGGCCTAACCATTTTTATCATCGAAACGCCTTAAAATAACGTTTCTCTCTCGTACGTACGGTAGCTTATTAAAACAACTTCGTTTGCGCGCCTAAACATTATTGTCGGACGCACATTGTTACGTACGCGATCATACATCCGAGAACATCGACGGTTATTGTACCAGACGATATTTGATTCACCTGTACCCTAAACGTATTGCCGCTATAAATACAGCGCCGAGAACTGACGGTAACGTTGTTTCTTCCCAACACGAATCGCCCGTATTGTGGCCGTTCTCCGCTGGCGCGTTTCGCGGCGTCCAGCGGCCCGGTAGGCGAACGATTTACTACGGTGCACACGATACGGACCGCGGATACAGATACGGTGGTCGGTACGCAATAGAGGAGAGAGGCTAGGCGAATATTCGAGCAGGGGGAACGCGTTTATTAAAACGGAGGGCAGAGAAGCGAGCGAAACGACGAAGAAACGTGGATCCGGGGCCGGATAGAAAGTATCCGCGAGACCGACAAATTAGAGAATCGCGGAGGTTAAAACGGAGGAAATACGTAAATTCTAAACGGCCCGTCGTAGCGGAGTTTACGAACGAGCGTTGGTCGTTGTTTTCGGAACTTAAGGCGAGTTAGACGAAAACGCCGGAACGGATAACGAAAACGCTCGTTTCGTCGGGTAACTCGTTCGAAACTCCATATTTAAACGATAACAAACGGATTCGATCATTGTCCGTGTTTCGATTGTTTGCCGTTTCGCTATATTTTTCATCCAAGTTTTACACCCGAAACGACGTACAAACAATTCGAGTTTTCCAGCCGAATATTGTCCGTCTCTAAACGTCCCGCCGCCACAACGTTACCCTAAGAATATCCGCGGTGAACGGATGTGCGAGAAACTATTGTACACGACTCCGTGTAACGCATCGTTAATCCACTACCACACTCCCCCTCCCCCCGGGAACGCAACAAGAAGACTCGAGCGTCCCAACGACTTAGCGATTTCTTAAATCACGATAGCTGAGTGACCGTCGCCGGAGGGCACTCAAAACGCTACGGCCTATTCGATAATAATTTAAGGGCGGATCGCCGCCGAATGTTTTATCGAGAAATCGAAACGCGAACAAATAAAAAATGTTACGCGCGCGTTTCGTAAATGACTTTTTACGTTTCGCGATTAACGTTACTCGAGCGCGTAATTGATACGCGGGTATATATTTGTACGTTTTTGACTGGTCACGACGGTTCCGGGCGAGTGTATTGGAGAGACCTCCGAAACGCGACGCGTTTTATTTGAAGAAAAAAAACCGATATCGTCCTATTTGATCGGAAAGATTATTCGCGCCGTCACTTTCGCCGAAAAGGCCGCGTAACGAACATATTATTATTGTTCGGGAAATCGTGGTCGGTCTCCGTTCCCAGTGTCCCTGGTCGTTCGGCGGTTACGATTCCTATCGGCGAGCTCCGCGAAATTCCAGCGCGTCCCCTCAGCGCCCGGAGAGGCTGTCCGCCGACGGTCCGTCGTATATACGCGTGTCGGCCAACGACATTGTGGCAAACGTCAAAACGTCGGTTTCCACTTGGAACGCGACGCGACCGGATTTGTCAACAATAAACGCGCAACGACGCACCGAGATAAGACCGTCGGCCGGCCACGTTGCATTTCGAATTGAAAATCGGACGTAACGAATCGAACGTTTATCGACCGTAAACGCGCGTTAGCGCGATAGAAATAAATCGCCCGGCATCGGGGAAACGAAATACTTGCTTATACGTAAGCGCGGCGGGGGAGGGGGAGTTGACTTTATTGACGAGTTATTCGTTTTCGGCGTTCGAGAAAATATTTAGGAACGTTACTATTAAATCGTCTTACCTTGTCGACGCGCTTGATAGGCAAACGCTCGTCAAGTTCACGGAAAAACGTCCGGGCCCGGTGGGTTGGCTTACGCAAATTCACCGACAATAATGACGAGTCGAGACGCGCCGAGCCCTGGTGAACAGCCCTCGCCTCCTTCTCTGGCGGCTTGATGATTCGTCGTGCCGGGAGCACTCTGGCGTGGTGTGATTTCCGCGTTTCATATCCCCGAGCCCGGGCGGCACGTTGCGACGCGTTGGTGGCGGCCGGCCGGCTCTCGTAACGAAATCGGCGTATCGCGTTTCCGTTGTTTTATTGGTTTTTTTTTGTCGACGTTTTTACTATTCGCTCGCTAACGAACGCGTATTCGTTCGTTTCGTGACGTATTCGTATATAATTTGCCGTCGACTTTTTTCGCGTAAATAAAATACGCCGCGTTTAATCGCCCGATTACGGTCGGTAATTTCGAGAAGTTGGGCCGTCGTTCTAACATTTATATTGATACGTTATTTGCCGATACGTCGTTACACCAAATTACGTCGAATTATGCTTATATTATCGGTTTCCCCCCCCCACACACAATTGCGACGTTCCCGGCCATCCGTACTTTTCAATCAAATGACGTTTACGTTTGTTACGACGTCTGTAGATATCATTACAGTAACGCTAGCGATTTCGATAGAATATTATTCGTACTATAAATTAGTTCCCGGAATTGATCGAAACGAATTTTCAAACGAAAACCGTACGACCGATTTTTAAAATCATATCGCCCGTCTAATCGTCCGGATTTTCGGCTAAATCCATACGTCTCCGAGCGACGGTCCTAGTTCGTTGTAAGATTTTATTTTTCAGTTTTTCGGCTCGTTCTATAGGGGCAATTGTGGTAAAATATTTTCGCGTTAATCGACGGTTACGACGCGCGGAGTCGTTTAGCTCCGGAACAAAAGGGATTAAGGGGGTTAACGGAAGTCAGACGGCGTCGTAATAACTCGAAAATAGTAAGGAACGAAGGCGATAATGCCGTGTAGGTATTAGGTTCGGTTACCTATACGTGGGTATTAGGTACAAGTGGGCCGCGTGTTTTTAACGAGTTTATTGCGTAATTTGTTTCCGGGACGGCGAGTTCGAGAATTGTTTAGCAACATTATGCTATATCAAATCACTTGCCCGTCCGGTCCTGTCGATTCGAACGAACGTAATATAGGAAACACTCGTGAAGTTCAACCGAGACAAGGCCGGGACGGTGACGCGACAATTTCATCACCGACAACGAGACGCGTAAATCGCGGCGCAGAGTACGGCCCCGGAACACCGACTTTTGCTGGCTCGGTGACTGGTGCGCGCACGCGAGTGGGTTGTCCGTCTCCCCGTGAGGGGGTTGGGGCGGAGAAGGGACGGACGGACAGACGTCGCCCGGCGATCCACCGACTGATTCACTGGCCGCCGCGAGCGTGCGCTTTATAGAGCCGGTCATTATTGTCGCGACGTGGCGGCCGGTTCGCGGTAAATGTCCTCGATCCCGTACACTTCTATTGGCACGCGTATTCGTTCGATTCCGTAATTGTCGCCGAAATATTTTCGGCGTTTAAATAAAAACGCGTTAGTTCCGTCCCTGTCAGTTTTTTGTTCATCGTCGATAATTTACAAACGCGCGGGCCGGTATGTATATGTCCAGGCGTTCGACAGCGTTGTCGTTTATTACGTTTTTTCAATTGTCACGTCGAACACGCCGCAATTATTCAGTCGCCACAATTGTCCGTGGGATATCGTCGTACGTACCTAAACGGGGGGGCCCCTAGTCGGGTTATTAGTTTTACGCGGCGGCGCTGAAGTCTCCGAAACGCGCGTACATATTATAGGGTTTTTCGACGTTCAATCGAACGGTTATATCGGTGAACGTCGTTAGTGCCTTATCTTGTCCGGCGCGTCGCGAATTGTTCGGTACCACCGTACTACGAGTGAACGGTGTCGAGCAACGCGCGCGTATAATTTCATTATCGAAACGGGCGCCCCGTTAGTGAAACAATTCGGGCGTTACGCGTCGCGAGCAACGGCGACGTGCTCAACGGGGGCCTTGCGTTTCGGTCACGTACGGGTGACTCGGATTTGGCCACCGAACGTCGAATGGAGCGGACTCAGCGGGTCGATGATAAAATCATCACGTAACGCGCCGATTGAACGTAATAATACGCGTCGACACAAATTCGCGCCGTACGGGTACCGAACATGCGTTAGACGGCATCAACGACGTTCCCAATCGAACAGTCCCTATCGAAAGACCCGTGTAAAAACGGTTTTGTTTTTGTCCGATCAACCGACGTACAGCCGGTCGTGACTTACGTCTTCCTCACGTACCGACGACGAACGGGATGAACGGTAATGACGACGACGCGCCGCCGCGGCAAGTAGGACGCGACCACCGGTCGACAACGCCGAGTTGTCTATACATACACACACACACACACACACACTCGCGGGATATAAAATTGAATTTCGACGATCCGTTCGCGGTTGTCGGAAAATACGGCGGCCCGTCGCATTCGCAACGCGCGTTACCGGCCGGCACACGAATAATCGAACGCTGGGAATCCGTAACGGTGGAGCTGTCGCTGTCGGAAACGTTCGCGTCTGTCCCGCGGCCACGTATATAAAATCGGGACGATTCCTAATTAAGGCCGCCGCGGAGAATTCAATCGGTACGACCCTATTTCGGTTTCGACCAACAAACGGACGCGTGGTATCAAAGTAACCAAGTCCCGTTTCGTATTAGACGTCCGGACGGCCTCCGAAATCGGTAACACGCGCTCGCGGCGAACAATTCCGATTGGACCAAACGTCGAATCTCCATTGTCCGCCAATTCGTAAACGTTCGTAATTATATAAACAACTCGTCGTCGTCGGTAAACGGTTCCTAGCGTTTTACCGTACAATTCCGTATAGACTCTGTCGATAAATTCGCGTACGGACGCGATCGTTAATGACGCCGTTTCGTCGCCAACTCCGGCCATGGTCGGGTCTGATGAGACTGCGGTACCGCCCGAAAACGCGTAATGGATCGCGCGCGCGATTCTCCTAGGGAATTCAAATAGCCCGAACGTTCCCGCCAATATTTTGCGGTACTACGGGACGAGCCGCCGGTTCATCCGGACCATTACATGCCCGGGACGCCTTACCGCGTCATAAGCCTCGGTAGTGATTCGCCGGCCATTTCGTTCACTCCTTTCGGCCAGCCCCTACCCCGAAACATCCGAGGAAATTTCACGGCACCGACGACGCGGGTGACGATACGCCGCGGCATTACTGTCACTGTTTCCACGGTTCGTGCGGGTATCGTTTACACAGGTTCCCAACGGTGGCCGACCTGAAATTAGCAGGGGAAAGTGGCGAGGGGATGGGGAGACACGTCGGTACACTTTTCGTTCCGGAATTTTTTTTTTATATTTTCCGGAATTTTAAGGCTATTTTCCCAGCTATTATACCCCTCGTACGGTTTTCGTGGACGCGACGCGGGACGGGGAGGCGAAAAGTCGATATTACCGTCCGGAGTTCGTATTTTGTTCGGTTTACAAACGCGGCGTGGTTTCATTCGGAGAATCTTACGTGGGAATCCGCGCGCGCGTAACGGGACGAAACGGCGCCACACCGGGGTAGTAAAACGAAACGGATTTAACGGGACCGGCGGGACGAATAATCGGTAAAATATTCGGGCGGAATACCGTAAATCAATTACGGGAGGTGACGACCGTTCAGTCGGTCGGCGGGCGTACGTTCGGCCGAGCGCCGAAACGTCGATGGCCGACGATCGCGTAACATATTCGTACTTACGCGCGCTAGCGACGGAACGTTTTTCGCGTGATTACCAAGTGCCCCCTGCGCCGGTGTTGCCGCCGTAACGAAATTATTATTGGACACGTACGACGCCGTCGGGTTGGAAATTAAATTATAATTTCGTTATCGTTTTCGACGAAATAAATCACGATTTAATTCCCGCGAAATTGTTATTTATAAGTCCAACAACGGGCGTTTCGACGAATCACCGCCGCGCGTTTCCTTTATTCGCTGGTCATAGATTAACGAGTGTTTCCCCTCGTGTTCATAAAAATCGATCGCCGGTTCAACTTTCAAACACTTTCTGGGGCGCGCGCGCGCGCGTCCGAAGGATCTTAAAGTTAAGGGGCTTAGTGTCCGCGCGATAAATTTCAATTACGCGCGCGTGTATATAACGAGAATTGCCGGCCGCCGACCGATAGGTTGCCTTTTATAAATCGCGATTCGCGTACGTTTTTTATAGATTTGAAAAGAAAAAAACACCGGCCGTAGGTATCGGCGCCCGTTCGTGATAATAAGGAGCTAACGGCGGACGGGTTTATTAGGTATTGTTTCCGAAATGTCGGCGCGGAGGTTACCGATTATTGTTCGGTGTTGCTCGTTCCCCGACTAACAACCGGTTCGGGCCCGTAAGGCGGAGACATTCGTAACGGCCGCGTCCGTCGATCGTTAGCCCGTTCGTCTAAAACGGATTTTCTCCGACCCGGTTCCGCGAGCTATACTCGTACGACTGTTCGGGTATGTCGGTTGCCCGGCAATTCGGTCCGCGTGTGTGTGTGTGTGTAATCGGGAACCCATCCCCGTTAATCGATTCGGCACTTACCCGTTTGAAAGCTCGGGCGCTCCGCGTTTGTTAAACTAACGCAGTTTTCTACGGTTACCGCTCCGGTACCTCAGGCCGCCAAGCAGTGGCCGATTCTTTAGTCCGCGGTCCTTATCCCTCCGCCGTCCCGATTTCGGTCCTTTATTGTGAAACAACCGTACGCGCCGCCGGCACTAGTCGTCCAGCGCGTTCCTCATAACCACACGCCGGACCGTTTATTGTTCCGCAATATTTTTTACGCGCGATAGGAACACTGATTCGCTCATTTTCCCGGCTTGGATTCGGTCATACCCTTATTCCTTCGTATAAATACCTCTCCGTCGCTTATTCGGCCGTCCGTTTCCAATGGGGCCGCGTTAGCCACGCGACGAACGAAGCTCGCCTTTTTAGTCGCCAAATATATATGTATATATATTAACCTCGCTTTTAATACTAACGTCCCCGTTCTATCCTCTCGGCTACCACCCGTCCATATTTGCGTCATTCGAGCGATCTAACGTCCGTCGTATACACCGTAATAGTTAATAACTAATCGTCGTTTACGCGAAGTTTCGATAAAAAAAGAACGAACCGATTCGGATGTTTCCGTAGCGTATTTTTACCAAACGAAACGTAATATAGCCCGTCGCTCAATCGCGATTTTATACCGAACTTTGAACTCAATGAATGATTCGCGATAACAGATTTGTCGATTAAGCCGAGATAACGGTCCGTATCGATAGCCGTACCCGACCTATTCGATAACACGCCTAGTCAGTGTCGTTTCGTATGTGCCACCACCCACGGCCGAGGAGGCGGCGCGCGTATTTACAATCCATCCGGTTTCTTTTGTACGTTTAATCCGTTTACTCGCGCGAGTTTTCGCTAGTAAAGACGGAGTGGCTAAACCAATCGACCGTCGTACACCGGGACTAGTCCTTTCGGCGGACGGCGCCTATAAATACGTAACTTTTCTGCGTTCCGGCCGGTGAAGTTCCCGGCAACGTACGCAATATACGTATCTCGATAATCCGTCTTTTTGTTAACGAAAATAATAAAATCCCGGTCGTACGACGCTCCTCCGGTAAACTCGGAGCGGGACGTCGCATATTCGCGCACGCCATAATCGCAAATGCCAACGCCGTAATACTATTTCGGCGGGATTGTCTACGATAACGACGTATTTTAAAGCCGCTAAACGTCCCGTCGAACGTGCCCATAAATACGAGGGGTGTCCGTAAAATAAAGTCTCCTACTTGTTCTTCTTTCCCCTTAGTAAACGACGTTTATTCGCAAAACGAATTTCACAAACCTTACTTGATTTTTCGACGTAGTCACCGGTTGCGTTCGAAGTCTTGCCACGAGCTTATTTATCCCCTCGTCGTACCATTCACCCGCCGGCTCACGGACAACCTTGTTCACCGTTTCCGTCACTCTTGAAGCGCGTTCCTCCTAGGTGCTTTTTAAGGTCTCTGGCATGAAATAGCGGACCCATGTCTCGTCCCCAGTAACAATAGAGTCGACAAACTCTTCGTATCCACGCAGAAATTCACGAGACGGCACGCTTACGTTTGTGTTCGTCACTCAACATACGGGGGTACCCATCGGCCACTGACCATATGGTATCCCAAATTTTCTTATCAATAGTGGTTTTAGAAACGTCTGGAACCGTTTCTCTAACCGTCAAACGCCGATATTCGCGCACAAGCACTACAACGGTCTCGTCGGAAATGGACGGACGCCACCCTGCCATCATGGACATTCCGTTCGGCCCGCCGAAAATTCCCTGCACCACTTCCCGACGTTTTCGATATCCGTAACATTTGTACCGTATACAGAGGTCAGTTGTCGATGAATTTCAATAGGCGAAGTCCCTTTGAAGTTCAAAAATCGAATAACGGTACGTACTTGGCGTTTGACGGGAGCGGGGAATCATTATCCCCATCGCGGATAGCTGCTGGGCCAAGACAAAGCGTCGTAGTGAGGTCCACCGGGTAGGGAATTGTGGATAAGGTAACAAGGAACGCGACAGTATTACCGGATTCCGCTGCGGGTTCGAAAATGGCGGCGTTGGAGACCTTATTTTACGGACACCTCTCGTAATGCACGTACGACGTCGGACGGAAATGTTTTATACGAAATAATAAACGCGCGACGGGGCACCTACCCGTTCGGTAATAATAGTAATTAATCGTACGGTCGGAATATATATATATAGTCGGGCGAAAGAATAGCGCCGTCGAAAAGACGGTAAGAAACGGCGAGCCACGCGCGGTGAGTATTAGCGGCGGCGACGCGCGTGTCGGTCGCGACGACGCGACCATGCACGGACGATTTGAACATCGGGGTTCCGATTCGAATAAACGTATCCAACCGGCGGATGTCGTAAGGCCCGCGACGTGGAGTAACACGTGGTTGGGTGGGCGAGACGACGTTGACGGGTCATCACGACGGGCTGCTTCGGCCGTTTCCCGCGTAGGCGGCCCGGTTGTTCCCTGTTGCGCCGGGTCGTACTGCGGGCGACGCGCGGTCGAGACGCTGGAGTTCTCGGGCTATGTGGGACGCGCGGTGCCGTGCTCGGTTCGCGGAGTCCGTGATGACGGCGAAATAGGTGGTCGGTCGACCGAGACTTTAGTACCAACCACGGTGGTAACGTTCTCTATAGTTTGTTTAAAAGGACGTTCGACGGCAGGCCATGTACCGGCGGCGGACTGTCCCGTCCGTTCTTGTCGTCATTTAAGACGCGTTTTCGCTAATGTTCTTAAAACGGAGCACGTAATAAACGGCGTGGCGTGTCCGCCGATTTTTCCGACACCTCCCTCCCGTCCGTCCGGTTGTTGTTCTTTTTTTTGTGGCACGTTTCGTTCACTTAGATTCGACGCCCGGGGGCCATGGTTGTATGGCGGGGGAGAAATAGCGCCGGTAAGGACGACGATTGTTTTACTGTAAAATTTGTTAAACAATTCCCCCAGTGTCCGTTGTACTGTCCCTCGAGCTTTCCACAGCGGGCGTATTGCCGATCAAAAAAAAAAAAAAAACCTCGAAAAAAGGAGTAGGACCGTGCCAAGGACGCTTGTTAGAAGTCGCCTCGAGAATGGAAACGGAAAGTAGATCCCTGTTTTTGTACACGGGGCCGTCGAGCGGACCAGTAGTAACGAACCTCGCTGAGCCCCGGGCGAACAAATCGCGTAATGTGTCCCCCCCGGTGCTCGAGTAATTAGCGGACGACTCGTTGCCGAACCGTTACGGGCGAAATTCTCTATTCACGAGGAACGAAAGGAACCGATTGATTCGCCGGAGAAAAACCGCCACACGAGCTCGGCCCTAAACGTATCCGACCCGCGTATTTATTTTTATATTACGTACGCGCTGCGCCCCGTGGATATGGTCCAAGGTGGTCGGACGAAGTATTTCTGAAAAGGTCCTTGCGCCCAGCGAAGAACAAACGGCCGCGGCGTTCTTGGCCGAATGACCAACTGGCTTCGACAAAACACGAAAATCGCTCGACTTCGCCGCCAGCCCCGCGAATATACCGACGCGGTCACGTTCGGCTGTTGCCGAAAAATTGAAAATTCCGCTCAACGGTACAGAGACGACGAAAAGAAGCGCGCACCGATGACGGACTTGTGCAACTGTTCCGGAACGTGGAGGAATTCCAGGAGCCGGATGATGAATACGGGCAGGGCGGCGGAACGAAGCCGGGCAATTCTGGGACGGACCGCCGTGGGAACGTCGAAACCGAAAACGATTCGAGAGTACCGCCTAGAATCCTTTTCGTGTTCGAGCCCGTTCATATACCGATTTTTATTGTCCCGAAGTATTGTTCGGACGAAATTCGGTATTTCGAAAATCGAAATTCGTTCGAAACGCCGACGCGCCAAGTAAAATGCACGCCAACGAAACTCGAATTTCACGCGCGGTTTTCACACTAAACACGGTTGGGCCGAAACTATCGAAGGACCGTTTCGATTATTTATTCTCGTACGGTCGAATCGGACAATAGGGCGTCATATTATCGATGAAACAACTCGGAAAGATTGGCGGAATTTCTCGGAAACGAAATAACCGAAACGCCGATGAACGGTGCGGCGCTTCACAGTAGAAACGGCCGCGGCGTGTTCGAAACGGCTTGTAATAATTACGAAAAATACCGAATCCGTCGTTCGAACGTAACTCCGCGAAAATACCCGTCCCCGGACGATAATGCGGTCCCGGCGATCTTTCGAAAGCCCTTTGGAACTGTCCCCTAACGTCCGCCGGCGTCCGCTTTAATATCGTCATCAATATTTCGAAACCGTCGTCGTTTAAGCGCGGCCTTTTAGCATCGGGAAAAGAACAAAACAAAAAGCACAGGGGGAAGGGGAAGGACTCGGAGAACCGGAGGGTGCGGGTAATTTTTTTTTTTTGGTCGGCCGAATGTTTTACGGCGCACGCATTGTCGTCGCCCGGTACCCACTTTTATTTTTCTGGCCGTTTTTCGCGAACGTATTAGGTTTAAACGTCACACTTTACGCGACAACTCCGATTGATCATCCGTCCACGGGCTACAAATTCGTGACCAACCATACCCTTCGATATCGAAAAAACCCAACGAGCGTCGACGACGTTCGACCTCACTCGACGAGCAGCTGTTGTTTTCGACCGAAATTTTGGACACCCCCCGCCGCCGCCGTCCCATCAACCTTGGAAGGATCGGAAAGTGTAAACCGTTCGAAAGTCACGGGCCGATTTAAACGACCCGAAAGCAATTTTGGTCCGTTGCCGCCGTCGCGTTTCGTCCAAGACCGAAAGAAAACCCGACGCGCGCACGTTGTTCGTTAATTTCGGGCACGTCAAAACCGCCCGTAATATGAAAACTGAAATATGATAGCGACTACGGGTTAATTACGGCGTGGATTGGCCGTAATAAATAGCGTTTGTCACGGGTACTTGTTGAACACGGACCTGGCGTAAAAAAATTAATTTCGCGAAACTACGTTTATTATAAAAACGAATAAAACGTCCGTTTATTAACATATTTAAACGGTACTTAAATTTTATTTCGTAAAACCACGTGGCTGGGTGATGGTGGGGGGTGTAATTTCGGTGATCGCTTATCGAAAAA
>JAIPRN010003893.1:0-18257 GCA_025469175.1 Geopemphigus sp. TES_GeoC_2020 | reverse complement strand
CGGCGGGCGTCCCGTCAACCTTGGATCTATACAGGCACGTAGCCAACGGTTTTACGGGCAACCCTCCCAAAAAAAAAAAAAACGTTCCGATATATAAGTACACGGGCCGAAACGGACCGTCGAATTTCGGGTGCGACGGGGGCGGGAATGGTTTAATCGCGTTCGATCGCGGCGGAAACGGAACGAGACCGGAAATGAACGTTCGGCCGGGCACGGCGGCGAGTTTACATTTTCGAATACTTAAAAAACGTAACGAACCTGACGATCGTCCGTCCGCGGCGATACGTACGTCGTTTACGTACCGTCTTTCGTCACCATGGAAAGGGCCCTACATAGGATCCGTACCGTATTCTCGGACAGGGACGACGAGAGGTACCGTTCGGTATCCGGTGTCCCCGCTACCGGGTGAACGGGTTTTAAGAGTCTATCCCGGCGTTTCAGCCGAGTTTAGGCTAGCCGATCGGGCGCGCGCAACGGTTTTAAGTTGACGTCGGTGGGTCAAGCCGGCAGGCGGTTTTTAGTTTTGGTCCCGCCATTTTGGCCACCACGCCGGCGGTAATGTGAGAAATTTTACGTTTTCTAGCCGGAAAAAATGTGATCGCCGGCCGATATGCCGACCGCGCGATAACGTATTACCAAGTTCGGCGGTTTGGATAGCCCGAATCGATCGAAGCGCGGACGGGAAAATGCCGAGATTTTATACGACACCCGGCGCCGTTATTCGCGTCGTTCGTCACGGCGGTATTTCGCGTCCCCCTTTCCCGTTCGCCATTACCCGTTTCGTTCGACCGTCTTCGGGTTTCTCCGTAAAATTAAATCGCCGACGCGGCGATCTATTATGGCGGACGGGCGTCGTCGTCGTCGTCGTCGTCGTCAACCTTAATAATCCGACGCGTCGAAATAATTATTAATCGTTCGGGCCACCACCGAAACCGTGCCCGGCGGCTGGGAGGAATCGAAACGTCGACGTGTATTCCGTTCGCCGACGTTCGGAAAATCCGAATTGTTCGCCAACGGTTTTTACGTTGGAAACGAAGTATTTCGATCGTTACGTCGGGAACCGAACTCGGGAGCCCGAAACGTTGCGCGCGACCACCACCATCACGCGCGTGTAACAACTCGTTCCGGACATTACTTTCGCGTTTCTCGCGCCGGTACGTCTCCGGGGTGAGTGGAGTGTGGAGGGGGTGGGGGGGCACTAGTGGCAGGTGTTTTTTATCGAGAAAGCCGCCGCCGGTAGCCTGGAAATTGTTTTCTGGCCCGACCGTTTTTTTAATATAACGGCCGTACGTCCCCCGGACAACGGATCGCCGTCGCGTATTATCTGTCGACGTATCGGGCGGGCCCCCCCCCCGCGTGTACGATAATAAACGCGCGCGGTTCGCTCCGTCCGAGAATCTTGGCCCGATACTCGTCGGCGAATCGGTCGTGTGGCGCGCCGCGCGTTCCCGTCCGGTCACACATACGACCGTTCTCGTCCGCTAAACGGTGACGGTTCCGGTAAAGTATTGGCCGCCGTCTACGAACACGGCGGATCCGTTAAATTCGAACGGCCCGCGATTTACCGGTACGGCGGGAATTATTAATAACGCGACGATAAACAACGTCCGGGACCCAAGCGATCCACAACCCAGCGCGCGCTTACCGGTACGCCCGCCGGCCTAACCGGCGGTACGAAATCGTCCGGCCTACACGCAATTACGTAGCGCCGCGCTCTTTTTGCCGGTCCCGTTTCGCCATTCCCGTCGCGTAACGACGACGACGACGCAATAATAATAATAATAACGTGCGATTCGCGCGCGGCAGCGCACAATGGAATATTTACGTCGGTCGCCCGTCGTCGAATACGCGCGCGCACCTACTGTTTTCGTTATATTGTTATTGTAATCGGCGGACAAAGGGAGGGGGGGGGAAAGCGAAAAAAAAAAAAAATACTCGGCGTATAATTTATTTTTTTTCGACGCGGTCGCGTCGTCGTCCGACGAACAATTATTATTATGCGCGTGTGTGTGTGTGTGTGTGGGCGAGGGGAACGCGTCCGATCAATTTCGCGCCTATATATTTTATAATACCGACGCGCACGCGCGTGGGAGATAACGGCGTTTCTCTTTCTATATATATATATATATTACGTAACAATGGACGGTACGCGCGTATACGTTACGTTCCCTGTATACATTTAGCGCGGTAATATTCGACGGCGGTCGTTCCGTACTTTCGGCTATTTATGTTTCCTCCTCCCCCCCAACCGGACCGGTGAAACGGTCGCGCGCTCTAAGAACAGAAAACGGTATGGACCCCGCGGTTTTCTCACGGCCGACGAAAATAAATATAAATAATAATAACGGCGGCGCCGCGCCATTTTTCGCCGTAGGGACGACGTCGTGGTCGGAACGTGACCGCGCGGGTTAGGTGGCGGTGCTGCTGGTGGCGACGATTTGGGGAAGAGAGGCGCGCGCGCGCGGTTACCGATATGTTTTTTTCCCCGCTCCCGAATCGGCGGCTACGGTTTCCGAGTATTTTCCGTCCCGTAAAACGGGCGAGCGCGGCGTAAAAACGAAAAATTCGTCCCCGGTAAATGATTTATTAAAATAACGACGATCCGGGAATTCGACCGAATCGCGTACGGTCGATGACGATCGTACACAACAACAAGTAGGATAATCGCGTTTCCGCGGAACGCGGTCGCGTCTTTGACGACACACGCGCGCACAAATACGGTTTTCGTTTCCAAGGGCCTCGTGTATTTGGGGCGATACGCGGAACGGCGCTGGCGAAACGTAAAAACACGGAGATTCGGTATATTCCGTTTACCACAAAAGGCGGTTTATTGACGATCGGCGACAAACGAAAGAAAGAAAACGTTCCCCGAATCGATTTCCCGCGAAGACGCGAATATAATAAGGACGCGGCCGTCATTGTTTCCCTCCGGCGGTTCGCCGTGATTTGCCCGCCAATTACCCGTCCCGTCCGACGAAATCTATCGTTTTTACGGCAACGCGTACGTCTTTCGCCGCTCTCGGTCGAAATCGGTTATCTCCGAAGACCACCGTTGAACGAAAAAAAAGCCCTCCCCTACCGGGTACGTTGGACAGGCAAGTATGGCGGCCGGCATTCGTGTTCCGACGTATAGAGTAACGCAACGGTACCTATTCCGACGCGCGAGAGATTGTCGCCGATATACGGACGGTTTGGTCGTGTTTTTTTTTTAACTTAACCTTCCAACGTTATATTTCGTCCGAAATATTTCGTTTCCGCGCGATTTCGTCGACCGTGCCAACACACACGCGCGCGCGTACCGATATCCGCCCGGGAATATTCGAAAACTGCCGTCCGATTGGCGTAAACATTTCCCAAGGACGTCGTATAATAAAACCGCTTGGCCCAAACGACTTTCGTAAAGCGCGTTTTAACGAGCGATACGCGACACGGGTACGTTCCCACCAAACCCACGCGATATCGTTTTCACAAGCGCGCGCCACGCGGATAATCGGCGGCCATTCGATAGCGCCGTGCGCTCGTTTCGGCCGACGTCCTTTAAACGTATTTCATCCAATCCCCTGCGGAATCTGGCGCGTCCCGAGAATCGTCCTTTTTTTCCGTCCGTCCACACCCTCCCAGCCGTCGCCGCCGCCGGCGCCGCCGTACACCCCGTAACCGCCACCCGCCACGCCGTTTCTTATCGATCGTGACCACCGGTCGATTATCTCCGGCGATCGGAAACCGACGCGCGACTTCGCGGGCATACCCGCGGCGGTTCGGTCCGTCGTTGAACGTACACACGGCCGCCGGGGGCGATTAATGGGTCCGATTAATTCTCGGGTAAACGTCCGGGCGACCGCCGCGGCCCCGTAAACCCATCGCCGGACGGTTCTCGCGCGGAATATTTCTTCTGGCCGCCCGGAATCTTTCAGCCGCCGTCTCTCGTGGTCGTCGTTAGCCCGCCGCGGTAATACGTCGGACGCCGCGCGACCTATATACGTAATAATAAGTCTCCCGAAATTCCTGCCCGCCCCGGGCCGAAATATACGCGCGCGGTCCTTTCGGTCCGACGATCAGAGGGCGTGCCCGGAAGGGGGGAGGGGCAGGGATAGTGGAGGGGGGTTGCCGTCGCCCGAACGCGATTCGAATGTTTTTGGCGGGCCTTCCGACCACCACCACCGCCGCCGCCACCACCATTACCACTAACCACCGTCACCGCCCTCCGTCTCGTCACCGACGTTCGTTCCCCGGGGCGTGTTCGGACCGACCTTAAATAATTTTCGCGAAAAACGTGAAATAACAACGCGCGCGCGATAATTACCGTCCGGCTAGCGCGGCGGACGTTAACGAGCGGAATTTCGAACGGAAACGAACAACCGCACCCGGGCCGGTGTAAACGGTTCGTCGTGACACACGGGCCAAGAAGAGAAAGAAGAAGTCCCGGCAATTTGGCGCGGGATGGTGGTCGAGATTTTTTTAACCGTTTATTTCGGCGTACCCGGGGCGGCCGTCCGTGCCGCGCCGTTAGACGCCATTACGGCGTATACGTAATATTGTAGGCGTATCACGGCCACGTCGTCATAACACTGATTTTCGAGAATTTCGGTCGAAAATATACGAAAGTATATCGCCGTATATATATATATATATAGAGAGAGAGCCGCTTCGGCCGCCAAAAACCTATTAATCCGTCCTCTGTTTACGTCCCTCCCCCTACCACCACTCCATCAAACGCACCCGGGTCACCACCACTCCGCGATCGTCTCGCGCACGCTAAGTCATCCGCGCGCGTTTCGCTCGGTAAACATTAACCGCGCGTCTGTGTTACCGGTATCTGCGCGGCACCGCATAATATCGCTTAAAGCAACCACCTCCGTCCCTTCATCCACCCGTGCGCATCCCGCCGACCCGAAATTTCAGAAACGCCCGTGATCTCCGTTGCCGGGGGGATACTTTATACGCGTGTATATATATATATATATATTACGGTGTACAGCCGCGACGGGGTTAACGTTAATAATTCGTCGAGAGATGGAAAATTTTCGCTTCGTAATCGCGTTTCGTGTACACACACATATATATATACGCATAGGCCGCGACGCGGTCTTATCACGTCACATATAAAGAATAATTCGTAAAATAGACGAAAATCCGACGTTTACGTCGAAAATGTCCACAACGGTCCGAATAGGACGCGCGCGTGACCCGTTCTCCGGTCGATCGGGCGCGTTACAATCGTAAATACGATGCCGAACACGAGCCGGTACGCCGGTCGCGCGCTACTACTTGGTCGTACACAAAGTCCGTGCCAATATTCTCGGGCCGTGACGACGACGACGACCGGTGGGAATGGGTCAACAGCGCCCGACCGTGGTTGACACCTCTCGACCACGGTGCCGGGTGTGACAGTACATCCGGCGCGTTAAATAGGGTTGTATTCGAATTAGGAGTCGACCGGACGAAACGCGTTTCTAAAACTAAAAAAAACCGGCCACTATCGTATTTATGGCGGCCGACCGGCGTGTGCGCCGGGCCCGGAGAGATTGTCCGGCCGTGAAGACGAATCGCCGTGCGGTAGACGACAGGTTCGCGTTTAACGAAACACCGTTCCCGGCCGTCGTACCCGAAATCGCCCGGAACACGACGGTAGTCCCGGAAAAATAACGTCGCCGTTTCGCGAACCCGGGGATTTCAATTATCGAACGTAAATTTGCCGCCGTCGTAAAATTCGTATTTCCCTCCGCGCGCGCGCGCCGGTACGACGATCGCGCGCAACGGAGGAATTCGGTGGCGATACGCGCGCGATTCGAAGGGCACGCGCGGACAGATTAAAACGTTATCGTCGCGTAAGCCCCACCATACGCCGTAATCTTATCGTGCTTAGAAACGAGAACGCGGTTACGACGCCGCAAACGAAAACCCGGCGGCGAGATAGTAACCGGCCCCGTTCGACCGGGTGGCCCGCGACCATCGCGTGGCGACGTACGTTCACCAAACAATTCGCGTTATCGGACGACCGCTGTACGGACGACGTCATCGTGTTTATACGTTCGGGTGGCGAACGGACTACGTTCTAAACGACGCCGAAGGACACAATACCGCGCGATTATCGTGAACGAATTAATCGTAACGGACGTCGGCGGTCGTTTCCGGTCGCGCTATAGTAATAGGCGTTCCGTTCGACGAGTACGCGCGTACGAAAACTGTATATCTTCTAATCGTCCCCGCGCGTCGCCAATTAGTTCGCCCGTGCTTTTTGGCTTCGGCTACGCGATTCGTGTGTATGTGTGTGTGTGTGTGTGTGTGTGTGTGTGTGTGGTGGGAGAGTGGAGGGGCGCTTGTGGAAACGTTACGCCGTACGGGCGACCATAACGCGTTCCCGGCCCAGTTTATTCCTAGCCGGAAACCACTTACGTGTACGCAAACGGTGGCCGCGACGGAATGACGCCATCACGGGCCGCGTGTTTTTCTTACACAATACCCGCCTCACTGGCCGTGAGGAATGCCTGTAGGTAGTAACGTCGGGCCGACGAATACCGTCCCCGGTACCGTTTATCGAAAAACACAAAAAAAATTGTATTCGCGAAAACGATCGTCCTCAACGTGTAAGGCGAACAAACGCGAGCTATCCACGCGTTGTTTTATCTAACCTAACCCACCAACTCGTACATCGAATCTAATTTACGATCGTTCCTAAAAGCTTCGTACGAACTATCACACGAACGGTGACGGGACAATTCCCGGCCACGGGTCCGCCATTTACATCTTCCCTCTAAATGGCTAACGCGCGAGTGGAACGGAATCAGGACGGTCCCCTGAGACGGTACCACTTACGTAACTTCCTTTGCACGCCACCACGGACCTAACCGTTGTTAACACTTTTCGACGCGGCGTTCTATCGTCGCCGTATTATTATTTACGACGAACTGCCGGGCACACGACAGTTCGTCCCTCCCGCCGCCGCCGCCGATACGGTCGCCGTAAATTACGACCGTATCCCACGGTTCACGTCGACAACGGCCAAAAGGGGTTTGTTTTTTCGGAATTCGCGATATTTCACCCCGGACGCCGTACAAATACGTCTAGTAATCGAATTTTGCCAATTTACGCCGTACCGCGGTGACGATCGTTCCGAAATTTTAATTCGCTCGCGACCCGTTACCGAAAAACTCTATCCCACCCCCGTTGGGGGTAGCGACGGCCCGGCGGTGTTACGGCAATTTCGAACGCGTTATCGCCCCCGTACGGGGCGAAAATAATAATTCCCGCCGGTCGTCCCGGACTTTGATAAACAACGGTCGATTAAATGGCCATTTTTCCCCTTCGCGATGTATAATAATAATAATAATAATACCGCGCGCTACGACGAAACCGACGCGACCCTTGGCGCGCGCCATCCCCTCCGACCGTTTAACGAAAACCGGCCGCCGTTGATTCCGTTCGTCGCGTGTACGTTAAAAATATAATAACGCGTTTCGTTCTCGGGCGCCCGAAATTTCGCCAACGTGTCCCCGTCCGCCACACGTCGGAAAATTGTTCGCCCGAAATTCCCCGTCGACTTTTTTCTCGGTCTGTACTTAGAGGGGGGGAGGGGGACAGTCGCGCCTAATATTAACAAAATACGTACGTAAATTACGTAACAACGACGAACGGAACAAATCGCGACGATGGAACCGCCGCTCACACGTGGAGCACACCCATCCGCTTCGCTCGGTCGACTCGACGACTTCGGTCGATCTGTTCGAATCCGATACGCGCGTTATTATTCGCTCGGCCGGCAAACGTAAACCGCCGCGGCCCGTCACGTAATCCGTACCAATTCGATAGTGCCCGTCTCCGCGGATTAATTACCCCCGCACTTATCCCGGTCGATCGAGTATTTTCGTTTTTTAATTCCCCGCTGGCTAATTACAATGTCGTAACCGGCTGTAATCGGGCGCCGCAAACCGTTATCGTCCGTCCGTCAACGATCGGCGGCCATACACCCACACGACGGCCGGAGAAAAAGAAATTATACGCTCGCCCTGGTGGCCGATCGAGTCGGCGGTAAACGCGGATGACAACCGTCGTGGAAATAATATAATCGCCGGACGGAGAACGACGACGACGACGTCCTACATCCGTGCGAGCGGGACGGCAATTCGTTTATCGCCCGTATCGACAAGTAACGCGTAAATACCGTATCCCGTAAACGGCCGATAAATTACCTAGTTAAATAATAGACTACTAGGCGAATATCACTGGTTCGGACCCGTATCGCGTTAAATAATCCCTATCGTAATCACCGTGTACGTAACTGTCCAATTGGACGAACGCGCGGCGGGGGATTTCGAAATTGGCGCGCCCCGAGTACACCGCCGCGGACACGACGGTATTCAATCCGTAAACCGTACACCCACGGACCGAGAATAGGACCGATCGAATTACGTACGTCGCGGTTCGTTCGATTTGTATTTCACGATCGGAACGGTTTTCCCGTCAGTCAGCGTATCGTTTGTTTCCCGTCGTACCGGACGACGGATTATTCGTTCTAGATATTCTATGATATTCGTTCTGGCGAATGCGCGAAACCGTTCGAATCGTACACGAAAATCATCCGGCGCGTTAAATCGCCGGTCTCCTCCCGTAGATGACGAATACAAATTCGCCCGTCGTGCGTGTCCCCCAACCGGTCGGGTTTTTTTCGTTCGTTTTAATTGTCGATTTCCGTACGTAGGCTACGTACGTGTTGTATAGATAACGCGCCTACGCGTACTTAACGCGCCGCGGCTCAAATTGGGCCGTTATTTAAGTGCCGGTAAAATAGACCGGACGCGTTATTTGTTTCGGCACGGCGCTCGTTGCGGAAACGACGGCCGTTCACCGACAATTATTGGCCGACGACGTTCGGCCATTTCGTTGGAAAATAGTACGGCCCCGCGCCGCCGGCCATTTTGGCGAACGGACGACGGTACGAACGAGTGGCGGCGTTTATCTCGCCAATTTTCGGCCGGCCGGCACACCGTGGCGACGTACCGCTGGTAACGATAAATAAAACCGCTGGCCGTCCGCGGACGGGAAAACAAACGGCGCGAAATTTTCAACGAATTGTCCCGTCGACGTGTTTACGGCGCCGTTAAAACGAGATTAAGGCGATTACTATACGTGAGTTACGTTTCGAAATACGAAAACGGCGGCGTTCGACAGTCACGCGCGAGGAGAAACGTCGCGCGAAAAGCCGAAAACGGCCGAGTAACGCGCAACGAACTAGGGCGGAAAACGAAAAGCCGATATTTACGTGATATAAAGTATACGGTTTTTCGTCCCGACGAGTCCGCAAATTGCCAAAAAGATCGGCGTAGTTTTTAGGCCTTTTTACCGTTCATTTGGAAAACGTACAATCCGTAACGAAATTGCCGCGTCGTAAGTACACGGCGACAGAAGTAAAAGAGTGACGGGGCGCGAATGACAAATAAACGAGATCCACGCCGGCAATAGAGCGCGTCGTCCGCCGGCGATTTTTTTCGTAAAAAAAAACAAATTTCGACCTTTTTTTTTTGTAATTTTAAAACGATACTATAGGCTTCAGTAAGTACGCGTATATATATACGAATTGTTTTTTTTTTTCTACTCGCGCTCGAAATTATTTTCAGTCATTTTCGCGCATTTTTTTTACGGTTATATAACACGTGCGATAGAGGCTTACAGAAATATCGTACCTATATATATATATATATAGTTTTCATAAAAAACACCTTACTTTATTATTATCGCGCGCGCCTTATTATTTTACGGAAAAAAAACCCCCCCGAGTCTGGATTAAATGGCCCGGGATCGGGGGAAAAGGGTGGGGGAAGGTTGAACGTATCGGAGGGCGATTTCCCGGGGCCAACAAAGGCACGATTTTTTTTTAAAACGAGAACCTTTGTAAATACCCCTCTTTTCGCCCACGTAGCTCCCTTACGCACGCACGGACAAAACGCCCGTACACGTACGGGCCGATTATCGATATTTCCGTAGTTTTATCGCGATTCGGCGGGAGCCATATATCGTTATTTTCGCTTTTGTCGTTTTAACAAGCGGCCGAGCCAATACGTATATACGACGACGGTCCGGAGAGAGTTTCGTGTTTTTTTTTACAACGTCTGGCCCTCGATCGTACTTTCGTACGAATAGATTCGTCGCCGCGGACAGGGGATAGGGGGAAATCGCGAAATAGGCGACGTACGCGATTTCGACGGTCGGTGATAGAATATCGCCGGCACCGTCGCGTTCCGCGCTTGAACGACACAATTCCGTCGTACCGCGCGCGCGCGCGACGAACAATTTCCTCGGGTAATTATTCGTCCCGGCAGTAGTAGTAGTAACACGGGCATATATTTTTGCCTCGTTCGACCGACGCGCGCCGTTTCGGGGACGTGTTTTTCGATGGCGGCACACCGAGCCATACGGGCCCGTACACGAAACCAAAGTTATATAATAGTAGGGCGCCCGTCCGATACGGTTACGTACACACACACACATATATATATAACGGACAACCTCGTCGAAACTGTTTTCGCTCTTGACCTCGTCTGCGGTCGCGGGGCTAAAAGAAAAAAAAACTACTCCGTATATAAATCGTCGGAAAGAATTATATATCATTCGGCGGCGCTGGTCGAACCGTACATATACCATCGAGAGGCGTGTTAAAAAGAAAAACTAAAAAAAAAAAAACCGACCGGCGCGAGATTATCGCTAGCGCGTAATGCGATTTTATCGTTTAAACTTTGTTTTTTTCACTCTCACTCTCCCTCCCAACCGTTCACTACCACTCTCCACCGTTCTACCTCTCTCACTCCTATAGTTTTAAGACGCGATTGCCGTTTTGACGTTCGTATCCATAATATATATATATATCGCGCACTTGTGTGTGTGTGTGAACGGAAACTAAATGGCGTAACGATTGCGCGCAGACGGTCTCGCCCGGCGTCGTCGTCTTTGCGCGAATATTTCCGAGTAAATTCCGTACGCCCGCGCTTTACAAACTCCCAAAGTTTCTTCGATACGTCGTCGTCGACGGTGTCAACAAGCGCGGACGAAAATCGTACAACGCCACCGCGCCCGGTCGCGTCGCCGCGATAATAATTTTTTGGCAACCGGGCGACGTATTTTTTTTTTTCCCCGTCGCGTATTATTTACCGCTCGCGCACAATAAGTCCGTACGCGCTATTTTCGTCCGCGACGTTCACGCCAAACACCGCGACGCCAATACGACCGCGCGTACAATACACGGCGAGGGTGACGGGGAGGAGTCGTATACAATGCGCTAGTCTCCGCGGGCGACCTTTTCGACGGTTCGCCCGGGAGACAACGGCGCGATTTCTAATCGTAAAATCCTTCGGACGGCGGAAAACCTACCGAATTTACGACGACGACGGCGCAACCGTAACGAACGGAAACACTTTGTTACCTATATAATCCGCGATACGGGCGGGAGGGGACCACCCAATGTTTTCAATTTTCGTCGCGTACAAAACCAAAAAAATCGCTCCTTTTTAAGTATTCGACGTACCTAGAATCCGTATATATTATTATTATTCACTCGGCGCTTCTTGTGTTCCTTTCTTATACCGATAATATACACGTCTTTCGACACGCTTCGTTTTTTCGTGCAAGCGCGCCGTCCTATTCACCCTTCGATCGTTTTCGAAACAACTCTCGCGCACCCCCCCGGCTTAATTATGTCCAAAAGAATCCACCCGTCTAAAGCGAACGTGCCGTCGAAAACGTACGATTATCAAAACGAAAATACCACGCCGGCGGTTCGGGCCGAAACGCGGAGGGGTTTTTGTTTTCATTCGAATCGCCTTCGGGCCGACGGTTTCTTTTTTCGTTCCCATCGTGAACGACACCGGCCGTACCCCGCCGTCCATCGATCGACGCGCGACGGACCATATCGACGAAGGAAAGCCCACGTTCGTTACCCCGCCGAATCGTTACCGTTGCTCCACGGCCGGCTTAAGCCCGTCGTGCCGAACGGTATTTCGGGCACGGTAGGTTTCGTACGTAATCTACGTGCCCGGTCGTAACGGCCGCGCGGGTTAAAACCAACGCCATTACTAACGTGGCGGAACGTGGAAAAAAGTACACGTGGGTTCGGAAAACACGGGCGGGCTCGTTGCCCGCGACGAAACGTCCGGCCGTAAAACGATATTTTCCGTATCGCGGAGAAAACGATAGTAATTTTCCGTTACGGTTTTCGCAAACTACCGACACGGCGGCGGCGGCGGTGCGAGCGGATGGATGGGTGGGTGGACGCGTCCGTAACGGCGAGACAGAAAAGAAACGCGTCTCGTCGATTTATAAAGTAGCCCGTCTCCGCGTCGAACCGTATCGACGTTTTCGTAATTCTCGCGGCCATTATTATTATAACGACTTACGACCGTCGTATCGGGTATACCTATATACCTATATACCTATAAGTCCGAACCCCGCGTAACGTTTATATATATACGCAATATGGCCGGGGACTGCGGCGAAAACCCTATTATTATTGTGTTTCGTGATTATATAACGCCGAACCAGGACCGGACCCTGGCCGGTATACTATAGCGACACGACGGTGATTATGTCCTGTAACAACAGCGCGCGCGTTGTTATACGTGTATCGCGTTATGGCGCGTTGTTTACAGTCGAATAGCGTTTCGCGCGACAATAATAAAGTCCCGAGTGGAAACGCCGATATGGGACGGTGGGCGGCGAGGGGGGAACGCGAAAATAATTAACTTCCGCGGTCGCCGAATAGCGTACACGCCCATATCGTACCGAACGACGGTCGGGCGAGGCCGGCTTATCGGTGACGGTGAATTCCGTCGGAATACCGAAAATGTATCGGCCAAAAACGATTACGTTTCTCGTACCGGCGTGCGTGGCGTTGTTCGCGAGGGCGCCGGTAACGATTTTCGAAAATACGGGGCACGTTTCGTGAGCGACGTGGGTGGTGAGGAAGCCGTTCGTTAGCGCCGTAAATTGGTCTCGTCGATCGTCGCCGACGCGACCTGTCGCCTCTCCCTTTGCGCCCCCCCCCCACCTCCCATCCCCGAGAAATTCGTTCGCCCCTTCCGACCGTTCCGCCGCTCGGCGAATAAACGAAAACGGCGGCGGCGGCGGCGGCGGCTAGTACGTGTCAAAACGGTGTTCGCGTAATCGCTCCGGGTTCGTTCGGCGATTGGGCCGGTCGACAACACAATTCCGCGTCGTCCTTGGGACCGAGTGAAACTCGTCTCGACGACGACGTTCTCCAAATGGGTTCGGCGGATATTTCGGGTCGGAAATTTCGCAAAAACCTATTAGGCTACGCGAGCGTGAGTAACCCGTTCCGTTCGGACGAGAGTTGGAAAAAAAAAAAACCGAGCGCGGCCGGTTACGCGCGCGCGTTTTTTTTTTTTTTTTTATTTCGGGGCTGGGGGGTCCGGACCCGGTCGGCGATCTGTATTAAAACCGTTTCGCCGTGACGACGGCCGCCGTTCCGTTGCGCAACGTCGGCGGCGGTTCGAAATCGCGCGCGCCCGCGAAATTATCGTCCGCGACGTATTTATTTATCTCCGCGTGACGTATTTATCGACGCGGCCGATCGCTCGTGGCGATTAATAATGGTAAATACCTTTCCCCGAGTCGGTCGTCTTTTTTTCTTCTTGCCGCCGCCCCCCCCGGCCCCCCGGGTCGACGCGAACGCGCACCGTACGATTTTCTCGCGCGCGCAAAACCTATTCCGTTTCGGGGTCGTCCCGCTTGCGCCGCGGGAACCGTCGTTTTCTCGGGGCGGTTCGTGTCTGTGTACACGACGACGACGACGACGACGGGCGTGGCGAGGTGACACGTTCGCCGATAACGATTTAGTCGATCGCGCCGGGCCAAATGGTTTCCCCTCCAATCCCTCCCCCCTCACACACACACACACACACACATACCTTCGCACGCACACGCACCGCACGTTCCCTAGCCGATTGTTCGAATTACGTCTACGTGATGATCGCCGCCGCCTAACCTCCTTCATATCGCCTCCCTCCACACCCCCCCCGGACGAACTCGTCGTTCGCGTGTACACCAACTGAACGGCGGTATTGGACGAGCGCGTTTAAAAATACTACACGTAACGAGCGCGCGCCAAAACGACGGTAACGGTCACCGCCGCGCCGCGGTACTCGGACCGTGGCCTCCTCCTACTCCTCTACTACTACTATTACTGTTTCGCCGCCGTCGCGTACGGTACAATTCCGTTCGGGGCCGGCTCTCGTGACCGGTTAAATGGCACAAAGCGCGTTTCGCCGGCGGAAAAAATCCTCGGGTTGCGTAACGTCTCCCCATTCGTTCCCGTCCGCGTTACTTCCGATCCGTATTTCGTCCGCGGCCTACTACGTCACGCGTACCCGACGAATTTCCGTCGTATATTTTAACCGGTTACGCCGTCGCCGCCGCCGCCGTCGTCGAAACCGCCGCACACGACGCGAATGATACCGGCGGTGTTAACCATTTCGTCCCGTACGTACTATACGAACGCGCGTACTTACCACTCTATATATATATATACTCGACTCTCCGACAACACGTCAACACACACGGTCAACGGTGTGATCGCTTTACGTCCCCGTCTGTAGTAGACACGTCCATCACTCAGGCCGTACGGACGCGCGCACAGCTCTATTCGTGACGCGCGTCGCGTCGTCCGTACACGTACATATATATGTGTGTGTGCCGTGACCGACGTCGGTATACAGCCGTCCTATATATATATATACACACACACACGTGCGCGTGTAACGGCAAACGTCGCGGACCGGGCGGTAATGTCCTGAACGTGACGAAATCCCGGACGGAATATTGGCAACCGCGGACGAATAAACGTACTTACGCGACTTGTAAATAACGGCGATAACATTCGCGCGCGCGCGCGGGGGAGCTTTATTTTCCGTTTCGGGACGATTATCGTTTTACGCGATTGCGGCGGATAGGTATTTTGCCGCCGTAGGCTAACACGCGCCAAAGGACGAAAACGATTGGACGGTATGTTCGAAAATCGAATGACGATCGATCGGCGAGGCGAGTGGGGGGGGGTTTGGACGTAGGCGTTTTTCTGAAACGGGGCACCCGAACGGATTCTCCGGCGGTTACGCGCGTAAAAGGATCGCCGTTCGGGCGGTTTTTCGAAAATCCGACGGCGGTCCGTTCGGAATCAAATTACGCGCCGCTTCGGGTCAGGACAAAACAAAAAAAAAAAAACACGAAAAGAAACCTCGCCGCCTCTACCGGACTTCATTCCCCTGCCACTCCCATCCTACCACAACCACCCGTCCCTTCACCCGCCCTGGCAATCCGGTAACGCGACGATTTATTTAACGCGCGTTCGGTTACGTCGAACGAAAACTATTCCCCCCGATAACCGTTATTATTATTATTATTGTCGGTAATAATTATTTTCGATCTGTCGCGCCCATAGCGGCGGCGCTATCGAACGTGTTTCGGGTCGAGACTATATACGTGTGTGTGTGGAACAAGTCTACGTATTGGAAACTCGCCGTAAAAATGTACACGCCGCGTACCCCGAAGTGATTATTCGGTCGAATTGTTTGTTGGTTCGTTACAATAATAGCCGCGCACTTCCAACGCGTTATCGTCCAGACGGTCTAGTCGAGGGCACTTTCGACGTCTCTTTCCCCCCGTCGACCTACCGTTGTTTTTCGTAATGAGAAAAACACACGAGACGATCGATTTAACGGACCCGTACGGCCGAAACAACGGACGACCCGACCGAATGGTACGTCGTACCGAAATTATCGACGGCGCCTTCACCCCGGGGACGCCGCGCCCCGTTCGCGTGTATTACGCGCGAACGAGACGCCGATTGTTGGTCTCGGCCGGGCAGCGGCGGATCCGTCCGACTATTTGGTCGAACTCGGGAACGCGAACGGTAACAACGCGCCGCCAATCGCGGTAACCCGACGGGGAACGGGTGCATTTTTGCGCGTGGAAACGTCGCGAACAACGCGAAACACTTATTACTCGTACGTACCACCACCCCCCCCCTGGCCACTTTTGGACGTAAAAAATATTGCCGATCGGAAAAACGTATACGGGAAACGCGACCAGCGGTCTCCGGTTTTGCGCGCGTTTCCAGCGAATCGGTGTAACGAGAAGCGCGTGTACGACGGGTAATGAAACCGCGTGCCGGCGAATCCGAATGCCGTAACGCGCAATTTCCACTAGAATTGAACGGGCGAAACGGATATTTCGTACACGCGCCGTCGTCCACGAACGTTTTCCGAATGATAAAATATTAACTGACGTTTCCCAGTTTGGCCGTCGTCGGGACGAGCCCCGCGCGTTCGTTTCGTCCGAACGAACTATTCGCTTTACCGACGTTCGTAACCCGAACTCGTATAACGCGTTCAATATTCGACCGATTCGCGCTTTGTTTACGGCAATCGATTCGTCTCGCCGAGACGTTAAATTTGATCGCCCCCATTGGAAGACACACGACGATTAGAAACAAAAACCTTAGAATTTCGAAAAAGCGCTCTCACCGCCGCGATTGTACTCGGAAATCCAAGTACGCCAACCGTAAGACAATCGCCGTACGTTTATTTCGGTATAAAATACGTTCGTCTACGACAATTTTAACCGTCCGGACGAACTATTTGGCTTTTCCGACGGGGGGGGGGAAGGACAACGCGATCGTTTCGTCGGTAATTATTACACGCCGATCGGCGGCGATTGCCGACGGTGATACGCGCGCGTTTTACCCGAACGACCCCGGCGGTAACCGATAATCGGTCGATATTATAAATAACCGAACGAAATTGTACGAATATCGCGGGGCCCTGAGTACGCTTTTTCGAAAAAACGACCCCACGCGCGCCTACATAAACGAATTTTTCGAATACGTTTAAGCGGCGTTTTTAATAGCGTCCCCTTTTAATTATTCGAATTAAACGGGCGCGCGCGTTTACCGAAACAAGCGAGGGGGAGTGGCGTGTACGGCGCAATATATATATATATGGTTATAATAAAACGTACGTACGTGCGCGTGCATCCTCCGCGTATGCAAAGTACCGTATCAGTAATACGGAGACATTCAAGGATGGTCGGCGGCGGTTTTTTATGTTTTACTTTCCCGCGCGTATAACGCGCGCGTCGGGGGCCGTTTAAATCGTTATTAGTTTTTTGTTTTGTTTTTACGAACCTCTTCTTAGCCGTCGCTATGTACCGTACGCGCGCGTATTGGCGATCGTTCGGCCGGGTATTGCGGGTGGACGGGAGGGGAGTGGGGGACGTACTTGAAAAACTCGATTTTCGACGCGGTATTCGTCAACGCCCCGCGAACTCGGTAAAGAAGCGCGACCATATACATTACGCGCGTACGCCTAAATCAAGGTTGTCGAGGGGCCATTACCGAGCCGAAAGTTATTTTTAATCGAGTCCTACCCGACGCCGCCGTAGTTTCGTTAAAATTGACGTCGACGTTTCGAACCGAACGAAAAAAAAGCGTAACTTTTTTAACCCGACCGTGTGTGTGTGTGTGTGTGTGTGTGCAAACGCTCGTACGTTTTTTAACTCGACGAGTTCGATACGTAAAATCGCGTTTTGTGTATCGTTCGTTTTTTTCTACGACTCTCGTCGGCTTTTGACCCACCGTTTTAATCCGCGGAATTAGGGCGCCACCGAATCGATCGGTTATAGCGATTGAAAATTTCGCGTCGAAAATCCGCCGGCGAATTATCGCGTACGTTTGTCGACGTCTCCGTGTCGATCACGGTCCGCCACGTATTGTCCGGTATACAAGTTTCCGCGTGTACGAACGGTTGTACACACGCGAAAACAATATCCGCGTAGTATACGTAGCGCGCAAACGTAGAACAACGATCGTGTCGCGCTCGTTTCTATGTAGGGGAGGGGGAGCGGCTTTTTTCGACAAAAACAAACTTGGTATTCGAACGCGAGCATCGGTGTTGCGTGAACGTCCGGCGGCGTTCCTTTGTCCCGTAAGTCTCGCGCATACGCGTAAACGTTCCCGAACGTGTATAAGGAATCGTTTAGAACGGAAAACTTTTTTACGTACCGGTCGGCCCGCGCGGTTATTGTTTTCGGCGTTTCTTTTTTTTTTTTTTTTAATAAAGAAAGAGCTTTTACGGTAACAATTTAGAAAGAAAAAAGTGCGATACGCCGCCGTTTTTTTATGTTTTGGAAACGTTAATTATTCGTTTACCATGCATATACACGCGCGTGTGCGTGTGCCGCGATCGAGCGTATTGTTTTAA
>JAIPRN010003892.1:0-18258 GCA_025469175.1 Geopemphigus sp. TES_GeoC_2020 | reverse complement strand
AAAAAAGCTTGGTGGTGTCCATATGACTGATGTTCTTCCAACTTTCTCCGTTAATAGTTTACTACCATGTAATATAACAAAAACTTCAGCCACAGCAACGCGTGGCCGGGTCTCCTAGTATATATATATAAATTTATTGATAACATAGTTCTACCGATGCACACCGCTACAGAGTGCAAATTCAGTGCCATGGTGAACGTATTTTTCGAATATTATAATATAAAATATAAAATTTTATATTTTTTCATAACTTGGAAAATTCACGATCGTTACAAGGAGCGGTGTACGTGGGTGTCGTCCATACACTTCGGGTTCATTTTAGTTCGGAACGTAATTAGTCGACTACGTCGACAAACCCTAGGACATATATAAAACGCTAAACGCCTAAAATCCGTCGGACATTATCGGTACGTATAATTATTGTTTGGTTATCGTATATCGGTTCGGCTGGCGTGTGTACGGGCGAAATTACGAGTTCGCCGAGCGTTTTATTGCCACAATAATAACTACGTGGATTACACGAGGCGCGGTGCGACGACCGTCGTAAATATTTCGTCGCCGCGACGCGCGTACAATATAGTAACGAAAGCTAGTATATTGTTTTACGACGTTGGCGTTCGTACGTTTCTTTACGTGGTTATTAACGCCGGCGCGGGTGTGTTCGTAAAAACAGCCGCGGTATATAATTTTCGGCCGATAAAACGTAACGGCGTCGCGGAATAGGACCGCGGACAACGTCGACGAGAATGAGCCACGTCGAGGAGAACGAGCTACAGTCGGACTCGAGGTAAGGAAAACGTAACCGGCCGAACAGTGGACGACTTTGAACGCGAAAACGAAACGGGGCTGCGGTAGACGATAATTATTGCGCCGACGAAAAGGGACGACCGACCGAAACACGGGCCGCCGTCGGATAGTCGTCGGCGGCGTAACCGAAGCGACGGACCGTTTTGAACGAAGCCGCGTGTTTAGCGAAAGAGAGACGGCGGCGTCGTCGTTTAACGGAACGCGGTGGGTGTTTAGCAGCCGGGGCGACTCGTGCATAATATAGTCTCGTAACGCGCGTATAATTTACGATACGCGTTCGAATATTTATATCGTCGTCGTGATTCGCGTCCGCGGCCGAGAAATTGCGGGCAAACGTAGCGCGCGCGGGGGAGGCGATTAATTGTCGTACGGCGCGACGCACGTCGGTATTATTATATAATATATATATATATACACGCGGCTGTTTAATAGCCGACGAACACGGTTGTGTAGTACGCGTGCGGGCAAACATACACGAATATCGTACACGCGGCGTAATTTTTCTTTCGTTTTTCTTTAAACCCAATAATCGGCGCTAGAGACACGGCCGGGATTGCCGAAACGCAGTAGTGTACTCGTCGTTTCGTTAATGGGAAACATCGAGGCGTTCGTGAGCCAATAACGTCCCGTAGTAGTACGTGCGCGGACGATCGTACACGGAGGGCCAATGGCGCGACAAAGGACAGCTACGGGAAGAGGGGGGGGGGAGTCAAATAGAATGAAAGCGATAACCTCCGCAAGTCGGTTAGTTACGCGTAATAGATTTACTATTAACGAATCGACGAGTTCGAATCGCCGTAGTTCTTATTTCACTCGTTGTGCGCGATATTTCGTTTTAGAACACAACTTTCGACGAATGTTTTCGTTCGCGTCAACTGGCCTCGGACGGTAACCTCGGTAACGGGTAACGCGCCGCCCGCGGTTAATCGGCCCACCCGGCCCGAGAGTGGTAAACAAAACGGCGCCGTGAACACGCCCGGCTCGTAGTTGGATACAACGGATACGTAGGAATCGCGTCCGATTCGGCCGATCGGAAACTGGCGGCGCGTTTTTGTTTATTTTTTTCGTCCGGAATGCCGCGGAAAACCGTACGCACGCGTATAATAACCATTACTACTAATCGTCGGGCCCCGGGGCGTGTGCGTACGTGGCCGGATCGTTTTTTTTTTTTCCCGTTTTCACGAATTTCTAAAAACGCCCGTTGTTGCGCAAACATCGTTGTGGCCACGATCGTGAACCGTTCGGTAAATACACGGCGCGTGTACAATTTTAATCTTCAATCACGTGGGCGTTTTTCTGGTCTACGCGTTTATGTAAAGAAAATGCAAATTACACGTAACCAACGCCGTCGCGATTAAATGGAAAAAATCACGAGCGGACCAGACTGGACGACACGCGCGCGTGGGAGTGGACGATAAAATTGGATCACAAATTTACGCGTTCGTGTACATTTGTGAACGTAATCCGTTGGGACACTTGTCGACGGCACGAACGCGACGATAATTTACACATTCAAAGGACAAGACAGCCGTTTATTTACGGCACGTTACAGGCGTATTTCGAATTTTTATTTTACGACCGAGCGGTTTATAACCCCGGCGCGTTCGGAAAACACGCGTGAATCGCGCACGGCGGACGACGGGCGAAAATTGAAACGGATAAAACGAGACGGTTAATGAGAGCGCGACGCCTTCTAACGGCGAATCGTAAATCGTTATCGTAAATATTCGAAAACGGTAATTTCGATATACAAAATCGATCCGCGGTCGCCGCGTGAACGATAAAAACAAGTCGATCGCCATAATTCGTCACCCTAGTAACGCGTCGCCGCCGCTGTCGCTACTTCATATACATAGATAAATAGATGCGAACGCGCGCGCGCATAAATTGTACGTATAAGACCGTTAAAAAAAAAAAACCCGTCTCGATTCATAAATTTCGCGCTCGATGACAAATCGTATTGATTAGAAAAAAAACACACTATGACGTCCGTTCGCGAATTTTTATTTTTATAATACCGTACGTGACGTGCGTCGAAATTGCCACGTTGGCGTTTATACATATATATGTGTGTGTGTGTACGTTCGTTGTAATAAACGTGCAATAATATAACGCCGGGTGACCTTAAATATACGCACGCGCGCTGAAAACGTCGATTGTGTCCGGACTACGGCGGACCAGACCTCGTTTCGTGACCAAAAATCTTCACCGACCGTCCGTGTTTAGGCGGTAATATTCGTCGGACGTCGCGAACGTTCGTCTCGCCGCTGTTCCAATAACTCTACTCGGCCAGCGTACACACAACACTCGCCGCCGGCGTGGGACGAACGTACGTGTCGTCTGTACGGCGGGCTGTGTTTTCGAGGGGGCGGAGAGGTTGAGCGAGTCGAACGCGAGCCACCCCAAACTAACGGAACGATCGTCGGTATAAACGGACATCGACGAACGCGTATCGTGACGAAAATGTTGGCCGGTTCGAGAGGTTCCGAACGGGCTACCGCACGAACGATCCGTTTTCACCACCGACCCGAGCGCGGCGGGTGACAAATGTGTTCGGCACGGTGTTTGAAAAACGGAATTTCAACGACGTTCGACTTCGCTTGTTCGCCGCGTGTTTCGCCGCGGCGGATCTATCGGAAATCCCGTACACCGATGGCTAACCGAGAGTCCGCGGCAATATCGTCGACAACGAAAACCGTCTTCGTTTCGAAAACAAAAAACGCGGCGCGGTAGTACCGACGTAAAATATATATACGAATCGTCCGGTCGCGCGCGATTTTTTTTTCGTATACATATGTTCGTTGTTTTTTTGTTCTACATAACGTTAAGTTCACACACACACACACGCTATCGACGACTACGCGAATAAGACGACCAACCTCGAAAAATAATCGTATCCGTAACACGGACGTGTATATCGTATTATTATTATTATTAATAGTGTCGTTTTACGTAGCTGTGTGTATGTATATATTATTGTGTCGTTGTGTTCGACGCTAATTATAGAAAAGACGAATCGAGTTTCGGAAACGGCGTTTTTTTATACACGCGTGTGCGACTTCTGTCGAATAACGGACAGATCGACCGCCGTACAGGCGACGTATATTCGGGCGTAATAAGTTGAGCGTGCGTGTAGCCTCTGACCGAGTTTTACGACCGGCAATTAAGTATGTTGACGATGTTTTCTCTTCTTACATATCTCGGAGCCATACGACGTACGACGACGACGACGACGACTAGGCGCGCGACTTTCGCGGTTATCGGGAATCGTATTATGAACCCACCCGCGCGCGCGGGCAGGCGCGAAACACGACGACGCCGCCGCCGCCGCCGCCGACGCCGGTTGGTGATACACGCCCGTTACGGTCGCCCGAACGGTTTTTTAAACGCGGACGGGGCGAACACGCGGTTAGATTCCCGGCCGATTCGGATCGAAAGCCGCGGATATAATAATGGCGGTAATAATAATAACGGGCGGTTTGTTTCCGCACGCGCGCTCGAGCCCACAGAATACGAATAACAGGAAAACACGATCGAGGAGATTCGTCGCGACCACGAGAGAACGCGACAACGAATATATATATATGCGTACGAATATATTCAAACTCGTTTGCCGCGCTCGCTCGTTCCAAGAGACTCTCGGCGTCCATTATTACCATTACGTACGTATTTATATAGATCACGTATATGGGTACGTCTCGCGCGCGTATGTATATATATATATACGAACCTACGCTACCGTTTAATAGAAAACCGATTGAACGCGATAATAGATATTGCCAAATCATCGGCCGGAGACGCGCCGCTCAATAATTGGCCGCGTTATATATATATAGTTAAACAGACCTGACGACCAGATAAAATATGTACGTATATAAATGGGACCTTTGAACTAACCGCGGATGGAACGAACGCGAGGTCTTCGACACGCGCGCGGCAAAAATAGCGTTATCGTATTGTCCGCGACGACGGAACAAAAATAATATCTATAACAATAACGGACGGATTTTCCGACCAGTCATCGGCTACGTCACGTCCGAGACGACTGATCAACACTTATTGTACGTGTATGTGCAAATCGGTCGTTCCATTAAAACGGCGCGGGGGTTTTTTTTTTTATAATATAGCCAGCCCGGTGGTATCGAACCGTATAACGTACGGCGGCAAAAGCCGTCGGACGCCGACCCGATTTATCGATATTTTCGTTATTCGTCGCGAGCCGCTTTCGTTAACGGTCCCGCCGCGCCGGTCGACCGCCGACGATTCGCGACAACAAACTCGATGTACGCGCGGCAATTCCAAGCGGTGCCGATTGAACGATCGAAACGTTGTTCGTCGACGATTAAACGGACCCGGCGCGTGTTTCCCGAACGCCCTCCATCCCGTTCGTAACGCGCCGTGTTTCCGATACCACCGGCGATTCGATTTTACGCCGACATTGACGCGAGTCGATCACTCGTGTCCCTCGATCTCGGGGACGAAAACATCGTCGTCCGGGATTGTTCGACAGTCGTACACGACGGCGCTTTTAGTCGGTACGCGCGAACCGTTCGCCTTAATCGGTTTTCGTCGATTTTCCGCCAATTCCCGTCGAGACGCGAAGACACCGACCAGCGGCCACCATTTGCCAGCGCCTCCGCGAGAGACGAAAACGGGGACGATCCCTGGGAACACGTTCGTTAAAATAACGACCGCGTTTTCGTCGTCCCGTTACGAGAGCCCGGGGGCTCGGAACGCGTCGGTCGTTCGCGTCACGCACGCGCGGTTCACGTTTGTGTAGACGCTTCGTCACAAAAATATTACGCCGGGAAAAACGGTACAAAAACGATAATAATAACAATCGCCGGCGTACGATACGAAATCATAAATATACACGTACGTACGCGTGAGCGGGGCCACCGACAATGACTCGGCGGCGGGTGCAACATTCGGATATAATTAATACGAATAAATTTCGAACCAGTACACCGCACGCGCGCGGCGAAACGTTTCACGCAGCCCGAATATACACGCGCAATATATACGCGTGTGTGGATCACGCGCGGACCAGACGCGTTTGTTAAACGCGAAATAATTGGTCGTTACGATATCGCGTTTCGTATATTACAGTAACGGCGAAAACAACGTGTATCGTATTTTCCGCCGGAGGGGAAAACGACCGTTTCCCCCCCCCCGCGAAACGGCCCGAAAATAATCGTTTCGCCGGTTATTGGGACACGACGATTGTTCTTTTCTCGGGGAACCGGCCGACTAATTTACGAATATTTTGGGACGAAACGAACGAACCAATCGCCGTGTGTGTCCGCTGCTAACGAATAATCATCGCGGGCGCCGACGAGTCGCGTTAATTACCGATTGTAGAGCGTACGGTGCCGTACGAATTTCTATATAAAAATTTGGCGCGTGTTAGCGTATTATAGTCGAACTTGTATTCGCGCGACGGACGTTTAGAGAATCACGTCGCCACTGGCCGGCGACAACGTTCGCGCGATTAAATTATCCGTCGATACTCGCGGCGCGGGCGAAAAACAATTTACGAACGTACAAACGAACCCAACGTTCGGGCAGCTACCGACAAACGGCGTAGTTACCCAACGTAATTCCTCGGCTATTGGACGCCGTCGATTAACTTGGACCAGTCACGGAGATCGGTAGCGAGTTCGCGTCGTTTCGACACCTGGTCGTCCGGGCTCGTTTCTCGTACTATACGAAAGAGTCGTTTACTTAAATCGTTTAACGTAAACGCCGGGAAAATCGTAGACAACCCGCGGCCGAAATAACGATGGTTTCTATTCGTACAATCGCAAGAGAAAAAGGAACGTCCAAAATACGTACGTCGTTCATAGTAATCGTTAAAAAAAAAACTTAAAAACCTCGGAAAGAAGAAAGTTCTCGCGTTTGCCGGTTCGTCGCGGAACGGCGTAACGTACGAAATATGTACATTTTTCCCGTGTACACGTTCGTCGACCGGCCGACCGCCCGTCGAACGGGCGCGACAAACGTTCGCGACCAAACGACGACGGCTCCGCGGGATTCGGTACGGGTGGAGCGGAAAAACGAATTCCGGTTCGGGAAACGCGGGCGGTTGAAACGGAGAGAAAACGTGGAAAAAACACGCGGAATCGCCGACGTCATCAATCGTTCGCGACGTATTACGCGCGCGCGTATTAAAAAAAAGCGAGCGGCCGTCGGGTTTCCGGCGGTCGCGTGGCGCGTGTCGGAACGCGCGCGCGTGACACGAAACGAATGTCTCCTCGGGCCGTGGCAACTTCTTCGCCGGCCCCGTACACACATTACCGTCGTATTACGCCACAATACGATCCGGCCGAAACGCGACGCGACAATCGTGGACGGCAAATATAATAATAATAATAATCGTACGCGCAAAAATAATAGAAATATCGCGGCGACCGGACACGTTAATGATGTTTACGACGGACGGGTGCCGAGCGGCGGTGTGTCTCGTCCATCGCGTCGTGTTATATATATATATTACTATTTTTATTATAATAACGCGTAAGAAAACGACGACGATGGACAGCACAATGGGACGGGGAATCCGTGACGACCGATTGAATTTTATTGTCCGTCGGTTTTTTTTTTTATACAATAACGTTTCGCGATTATTTCGTGCGACGTTTCTTTAACTCTTAAACGGCGCGCGCCTATTACAATACGTGTAATATCGCTGGACGTGTGTGATCGATCATCACACGCGCCCGAAATAAACGCGGGGCGAGGGGTCGAACGTATTTTTTCGTTGTACGGATTATCGGATATAATGGGCGACGGTCATACGCGATATTGTATCCGGCGATCGGGACGAACAAGTAGTCTCGTAATCGAATCTCGTGCGCGGAATGGTCGCGACGTCGGTTAATCATCGTGTACACCGGCCGAGTACGACGCGAGAGAACCGGCCGGCGATTCGGTAATAAAACGTTGTCGAACGTCCGTAACACCAAACAATTGTGGTCGCCGGAGGTTTTCTTCGGCGTATCGACTACGGCGGGTACGCGTAGACGTTTCAATCGGACGGTACAATAGACACGGCGCGAGCTTTCCTAACGCCGATTCGTTAGACGACGACGACGACGGGCTTTTCGACCGACCGACGATTTGCCCCGTCGCCATTGCCGAGATCGATCCCGTCGCGGTGGTATTCGACGACGCTATAGTTGCTGTTCGCCTGTAGTAGATGCATAACCACCGTTCGCTCGATAAAACGCGAATATTTCCGACGTCCCGAAACCCGAAATGAATCCGGTTACTATTTTTTCAACCAGTCGACACGGACACCGACGACGAAACGACCGTGTTAACGTCTATCCGACGATTACGAGATTACGTTTACGGACGCGCGTCCTACGGCGCTTTAGCTCGATCGTCGAAATCGGTCGACTACGTTCGGCGAGATTACCCTCGAAAAGCGTTTCCGTTTTTTTTAAGTACGCAGCCCGTAAGTAACTCGGTGCGGTCAACCGCGTTGTAATTCGTATAGGCATGGACCGACGACAGCGGCTCATATTACGCGTATACTTTCGCGTACCACCGAAGGTCGACGATTTATAAGCATAAACGAATCTGAGTCGCCGCGCTACTTCCGTCGCGTCTTCACAACGCGTTTGTTATCCCGCGTATAATTTTACTACAATTTATAGCCCAACGACATTACGTATATTAAAATATACGTAAACGCTGCACGCGCGTATTAGTCGTCACGCTACTGCGTAAATTATGCCGACTCGTTTCACCGAAAACGGTAAAAAACATTCTTCGCGCCGAGGAATTCGATTCCCGGAGTGACTTACGACGCGCGTGCGTGCCTAGTCGATATTTCGTTACGGGAATATGAAAAGACGACCTCGGTTCGTATTCGATACGTTTTTTCGTCGTTTTTCAAATCGGACGCGATTTATATCCGAAGACGTGGAAAACGCGACCGCGATACGTTTACCCGAACTATTCCCGGAGCGCGGGCCACGATCCCCGTCCGGAAGAGCCTTCCCCCATTGGTGCTAAGGATAGGACTCGCGCATTAACGACGGCCAACGGTTAAGATCGATTCCGTTCGTTTATTTGGTCGATTCGTTTTCGAGATAACCTATTTTCGGCCGTAAACGGGCGTTTAAGGTACCGACCGCGAATAATACGGTTTCGGTTTTTCGCCCAGGGTGATGGGGGGGGAAGGGATACACTGAACAAAACTGTCGTTACGACCTTAGTCGTTTAGTCGATCCGAACACGGTCGACAACGCGCTAAACGTCTCGTCGTAATATTTATCGAACCAAATACCGTTCGTCGAACGTACCGTATATTCGATGATTCGTCGTTACCGGTGACACCGACCGATTTGACGAATTCGGAAACCGATTCCGCGACGACGGTACCCGAAACGTCGCAGCAACGGGGCGTGGTACGGCAAACTTGGGAACTGTACGAAAATATAGAGGCGCGTCGTCGCGTTGTTGATCGGCGGCCCGAATTTTCATTTCGGAACGAGAGGGTCGGCGGTTCTCACATCTGCCCGAATTATTCGGGTACCGTACGAAACACGCCGTAAATCGTTCGAAAATGGACAACGTTCAGTTTTTCGACGACGACGTTGCGCAAACTGCAACGGTTCGAGAACACCGGAGTGGAAAACCGACCGTATATGGCGCACTCGTTCTGTCCGAACGCCACGTAAAATAAACGAAATTGTGAAAATTCGGTACGAACGCGTTTCCACGGACGAATAACGCTATCGATCCGTGCGGAATTCGCCGGTACACTCCCACGTCGTATTTATTCTATAAATAAACGCGTCTATCGGTCCGAGCGTAATTTTTTCTCTATAGTTATTTATATAAAAAAAGACGCGTTCGACGTATCGTAAACGTTTATTACGTCCGTACCGTAGGTACGCACGCTCTCGCGTGTTTTTGGGCGTGCCCGGTGAAAATGTTCGACCGTTCGGTAGCGGGTAGTTGAGAGGAAATGGGGGAGAGGATCACGCGTTACGTAATATACGATAAAAAAATCGGATATATTTATCGCTTTAGTTTTTTTGCTTTTCGTGGCGTATTCGACGGGGAAACATTTTTTAATTAACGGCCGCCGATCGACAAAAAGAAGCGAAAAACTAACGAGATCGATATCCGTACGCGTCGTTCGCGGCGCGATACGTCCGTTCTCACGCGACTCCGGTTCAGCCCCGGCGACATAGATTTATACTCGCCCGCGCGGTACAATTTTTTTACGGCCAATTTATATACGCGTGCGTGCGTTTAAGTACGCGTGTACGACAAATGCGACACGACCGCGCGTTAGATACGTACGTAACTAGGCATAGTATACAATACCCGACTACGATGTCCGCGTGGTAAACACACACACATACATATGTAGTCGCCGGCGGTGTTCAGTACGACTTAAAAAAATTAAAAATACCGGAAAAAACCCGCGCCATTATCGTCCGTTCGCCTTTTTTATTACGACGATTATTTCGCGATAATATAATATATTACGACGATTGACGGCGTCGTCCGAATCGTTTTATCGGCAAATCGGCCGCTAACGAAGAATATAAATATATATGTATCGTACACGCGCGCGACTTATATGTCACTCGTTCGTAAAAAAAACGTATATAGTGTAGCCGGGTTGGCTTCGAGTGGGCAACGAGTTTCATCTTGTTTATTAACCGCGGTTAAGTTCCTGGGGCTTCGTGGCGGACACGTAACCGCACGCGCGCGCCCGTCCATAAATCGACGCGCTTAGGTTAGGTTAAGATTGATTAACGACGGTAAGACTATCCAAAAATCGTTTGAAGTCGACCGACTATTTTCGACGACCGTTCGCGTTTTTTCCGCTCCATAACTGCCGGCGTTACTATTATTATTAGTCGGCAATCGCGACCACGCGCCGCTCGGACGTACGGATTCGCCCGAAATCGCGAAAATCCTCGCCTTCCGTATATATATATATAACCTAACCTAGCCGGTGCCGCGGAATACTAAAAAACCGGTCGTCCAGCAAATCGACATCCAAAAACGGAACGAACGCGCCGTACTCCGTTGTATAATTCGCGTAACTCGTTAATACTATTCGGTCACCGTATAGAAAACGGTATCGGGAAGAGACTTTCGATATTGTTAAACGTCGGTGTACGCGAGACTTTCGCGAGACGCGTTCCAAAAAACTAACGTTTTTGTCCACGCCGCCGCCGCCGCCGTCAATGGCCCGGTTTAACGCGCGTTTTGTTTTTTTCCGGAGAGAAGGTAGAATTGTCGGTTTTCGTTCTATTTAACGAAATTCTCGGACGTGCGTGTGTGTGTGTTTTTTAGCAGCCTAGTTTTTTGGACAGATTGACCTGGTGTACACGACGTCTTAAAACGATAGGATCGCGAGTGAAAATTGGGCGTGTATATGGAATAGACGGGGTAGATTAGACCGAAGCGGAACGAAAGCTTGGCCGGCAGATCGGATGGGCGATTCGTCGACGACGTTTTTAAATATCTTCAGGAAATTCCGAGCGCGTATTTTTAATATGGCGATACGAAAGTTTTTCGTACGAACATTTTTTTACGAGCCCGAAATCGTCCACGACGGAAACGGAGAAGATCGATGGAAATAAACGACGCGGCGACCGGTGGACGGACATTTTTTTTCGTCACGGCCCGAAGAGACCCATTCCGATCGCTAGCCACCAAACCCCGGGCTCTGTGAACTCACCGACTTCTCGTTTCGGTTCTGGTGTTTTTCGTTTCGATCGTCGTTCGTTTTTTTTTTCTATTCGTCATTTTCCGATATTATTGAATTCCATTTTTTCCCGTTTTTCGTTTGTTCGTAATTAATCGCCTTTACGCGATTGTTTTTTTTTTTCATTATTTCAATACCCGTCGTTTATATATTTATAAACGCGAATACGTTTTAACAACATCCAAATAGACTTAGCGATTGCGTTAAAATATCGTCTATTCAATAGATAAAACGTATTATATGAAGCGATCATGGCATATAACACAAAACTAAAAAAAACTGATAGTAGATACGATCGAAAAAAAGTCGTAACGAAACAAAATAAAAGTATAACGAGAATGTATAAAGTATAAACAGCTCGCAGAGAATAAACGTATAACAAACATTTTTAACGCTTATTAGACAATATCAATTGAAATACCCGAAAACGTACGTAAGTAACTTAAGTATTATTTTAACGTCGTGAAACCTTTGCTTCAACTATAACACGGCAATACAAGTGTACAATTATACGTATAGTATAATTCTTAATATAAATAAACTACGTCGAATAGTTGTCGGCGCATATATATATCGTTATAAATCATATAGACCTCCGGCGATTTCGATACATGTAAATCGGGATTCTATCGTTTTTCTTTTTTACGTTCAGAAATAATTATATTATTATATTATTGTCGACCGCGTTCGAATATAAAACGCACGTTTTATACATTATCGGTTGCCGGCTAACAATACTATCGCGCATTTTACATATATATATATATATATATATAGATTTGTGTGTGCGTATATTTAAACCGCCTACGCGTTACCAATGAAAATAATATATGTAGCCGGGCAGTAGTAAGTCGACAAACGCGGTCGTACGGTTCAATTAAAACGGACGTAATATTATGTACTTAGGTATATGTATATTGGAAACCGATTCGATTACGATCGGAATTTATGCGAGCCTGTGTATGTATGCGTGTGTCGGTGTGTGTAATATAATAAGTACGGTCGCGATATTATAACCACGAGTACGCCTTAAGTATATAGCGAAAATCTTTCGATCGCAATAATCAGAGAAGAAAACGTTACCACGACGTACGTACACACTATACACGCCGTGTTAAGGGTTTCGTAGCGACTCGTCAATCGCCCCGGACGTTAAACGTTTGTCTGACGACGTACGAAACCATTACGATCTGTAGTGCCGCCGAATCGAAACCTGTTAGAATGTAACCGTTTCGCGGAACCATTTTTCGCGCGAAACGTTCGCGACTTCACGCGTTATCCTACGAAAATAATAAACAGTACGCGAATCAATAATCAATTTACGCGAAACGGTTACGTTTTAAACGCCCGCGACGTTGCGAACGGCATGATCGATATATTATTAAAACGGACTCGTTTTCGTCTATGTTCGTCCGTCGATTGACTTTCGATTAAACAACAATGTTTCGCGAACCTGCGTATTATTATTTTTTTAATATTATTTTTAGGTCGAAAAACTACGACGGATTTTGCGGAATTCCGCGTAAATTAAAAAACCGGTTTTTTTTTGTATTATTGCGATTTTGGATGGACCGCAAAACTGTGTAGGAAAAAAGTCGGCGTGAAAACGATCGTTTTGTACGATGGCCGGAGTGAAATTACAAAAAATAACGAACACGTAAATCGGTTAACGTTACAGAGTAATGTGGTGCGCGTTTGCCCGTACGTAGAGTGAGTGCACCTAATATTCGCGAATATCGACGAACGAATTATTAGAGCGTACGAAAGCGGATGACGAACGAAATGTGCCTGGAGTATTCATTTACGCCGACGCCTGTTTACGTTCTTCGCGCAAACGAAACGTCCGTCGGTGGGTTTTGTCGTGGCGCGAATGGCACGGAAGGGCGCGGTTGACGACGGAACAGACAAATGGGCCGGGGACGAAATTGGCGGACGAAACGACGACGGGTAGGGTGAACAGGGGGGGTTTGCATTTTCGATCCCGACGACGATGGCCAGTGCGAAGGTAGTCGATCGAAACGAAACGCGCGAGGGCGTCCAATATTGTTCGATAACGTTACGTCGCGGGGAAAAAATGAACGAAAAATAGTAATTCGAAAACCGCACGACCGCGGTACGTGCGCGCCCGCGTCTCCGTAATACGGTTAACGTGGCGTACGACGAACGACGCGACCGTCTGTTTTTTGTTTTTTTTTCCATTATTCCGTTTTTCGCCGAACAATTTCCGACGGCCTTCCACCCTCCCCCCACCACGGTACTGCGTTTTACTGTTATACCGACACACGTCGGCGTAACGTGTACACCGCAACGACGGTAGGTACATTTCCGTGTCGCGCGTTCTTACACCCACGCGGACCGCCGCACATCTGCCACGTTGACCCATATACGAGTTGAACGTAATAATAACCGCGACCGGCGTCCGAAATACACTATACATATATACACGCGCGCGCGTGTGCTATTCCGCCGAAGTTTTTCAGCGAATTTTCGTTCTCGAAAAGTTCTCGCCCCGCCCGTCGGAAATCCTATTTCACCTTCGGGACGCCACCTTTACGGTACAATTACGACGTGGCCGTCGTGCCTCGTCGTTTAATACAAACGCCATACACGATTTGGACGGCGTAATTCCCCCGACGGGCGCCGACGTAATTAACGTTCGACTCGCCCTCCCCGCTGTTGTACAACCCGAAATAAAACGTGAACATTCGAACACGCGGATCCGAGTTTTAACATCGTTTGGACGCGAATCACCGAATCGCGCGGTTCGACATTTCGGTTCGAGACGATATACCATCGTCTCCGCGTACGGAAAAGGTGACAATGTAAAACCGGTTTTTTAACGTATTTGAGATATCGGCGAAATAATATTAATTTTTTTTATCCGCGAAACAGCTAGATAATGTCGTCTGTTTTCGAAGAGGAGACGGAGGAACATTCGGTTCTATGACGTTCAATTTAGCGGCTAAGCGAAAGACTATAAACGTTCCCTATACGCGGACACGTCCGATTCGACCCTTGAACCGCGCAACGACGTTATAAATATAACTCATATTAGAAATTGTCCCCTCTCCCCCGAGTGACGACGTCCGTTTTAATTTTAGAGGACCGATGGCAACCCGTCCAATTACCCCCACGATTCCAAATTCGTCCACACATTCACACACCGACCGGTCGACTGATTTAAACCAACGATACATTCGTGTAAATCCCCTCCCCCTACCCTGGGTCGCGGTTAGCGGGCGCGTGCGCGATAATCGACTAGCCGAAACGGCCACGGGCGAAGAAACAATATAACTCAACGTCGTATCGTTTATGTTCGTAGGTATTGCGCGCAATAAGTCCCAAACGACTAATTCGCGCACGACGGTATACCGTTACAACGGGCGGTGAACATTTTACTTATGACTATGTGTGTGTGTGTAGGCCAAACGTAAGACGAGGAGCGACCCTAATTCGATTTTAATACGTATTTTATTTTTTTGTTGTTTTAGTAGAACGAAAGCGATCGAAATCATTAGTTCCCGTCGTTTTCGGTCGTTGTATTGTTTTTGGAAATTACGCGTATCCACTACGACCACTCCCCGAGTACGGGCAACGATATTCGTAGCGGAAAAATACGTTAATAATAACGACGACGATCATAATAATAATAATAATAGCGCGCGGCCGCGTAAACGACAACGGATTACACGATACGGTGTATTGTACGTATAGAAGAAACGAGCCGAAGAAAGAAAAAATGTCGAAACGTAATTAAATTAACGGAGACGCGCGTGTACACCGTGTCGCGACGGTGGTCAACCAACGTTAGGAACGCGGCGATAATCGTCATCGGTGGGCCAATAATATCCGGCACGCGTGGCCGATGTTTTTAGAAGAATATCATCGACGGGACACCGAACCGATAATGATAATTGTAATCGACGACACGTTAACGCTATAATTGTACCGCGGGTGAAACGGGCGTTTGGAAAACGGACGGCGCCCGTACGCCATTCGCGTCTTATTCGCACTTACGCGCGTGGCGCGTAACAAACCGGCGCCAAATTACGGCCGACGAAAATGCTCGTTCCTTTGGAAAAACCCGACGGTTATTTCCGGAACGCTTCAACGGGTCCCGAATATGACCCGGACGGGCCTAATAATCGAATAGTTTACGTTTACCGTCGTCCCGCGCGGCAATTTTCAAACGCGCGTGTGCGCAAATTGGCCTAGAACAGGCTCAGTGAGGCCTTTTGTGTTCCGTTTCCAGTGGACCACCACGGTCCGTCCGTTTGGGCGCGTACTCGGTTCGGGCCCGACAACCGTGTGTCGCGCATCGGTGAACGGTGGTGGTCCGTGTACGGACATTTTCGAAATGGCCGTTTAAGTAATTCCGCCCGTCCCGGTTTGTTATTTCGCGTTCCCGCGTACACTCTCCAACGACGGCCCGGTCTGCGGCCCGACCGTAACGATCTCGGCCCCCGCGAATACCGGAGCAGCTCGTTACCGGCGGGGTTATTAGGCGACTTTTCGGGCGCGAGAGCCGTCGGCGATTCCTCCGACACGACCAGCACACGCGATATGGGATTCGATAACGACGACGAGCGGACTCGCCCGGGGCGCAAATATTAGCGGTCGACTAATCGACCAACACCGTCAAAATTGATACGTTATTCTTAACGCGTTTCGTTCGACGAATTCCTCGGCGTCCTCCACGGAGTCATTACCATCATCCTTCACACGTACAGGTAACACTCTCCGAACCGTACGGCCGACTAACGTAACGATACACCGGCGGAACAGTTTCGACGGACGTTTTTCGAAAATACGGCCATCGTAATTGAAGGCGCGTTAAGAATTTTCCCCCGTAACGGGACGCGCTTTGTTTTGTACGGAGTTCGTTTGGGCGAACCGGAAAAACGTCGCGTACATAAAGTCTACGATAGCTTACACCGGGAAAGCGTGTGTAATATAACGGCTGGATTTGGGTTAGCAGCAAAACTAATAGCGTTAACAAAAGTGCGTATGCGTGACACGAAATACCAGATAAGGGTGGACGAAAACATATCCGAAGAGTTTCAACTTAGTATAGATCTAAAACGGGGAGATGCACTGTCCACCTTCGCTATTTAATATAGCGTTGGAAAAGGTAATAAAAAGTGTACAACATAATTAGAGGAGGACTAGAGGTCGGCGCGTCGAAGTTGGATGTGTTAGGATTCGCAGATGATTTAAACCTAATTGGAAACAACGAAGAAACGGTGGTGAAAAACACGGCCACTTTAATTGGAAAAACGTAAAACAGTGGGCTTGGTAGTGAATGAAAAGAAAAACCAAAGTAACGGAATTATCGGGGAACGACCAAGAGATATTTGCAGTGGAAGGACTGGGTTTACTGGTAAACCAGTTTAAATTCCTCGGAGTTACCATTAAAAGTAATAATGACTGGAGTGTCGAAATAGTTGACCGCATACACAAAGCGGAAAAGGCGTATTACGCGTTATTGAAATTCTTCGAATCCAAATTATTCTCGAGAAGGACGAAATTGAGATTGTATATGGGCTGTAGTCAGACCAAGGCTGACGTACGGTTGCGAGGTATGGACGATAACAGCGCAAATGGAGCAAAGGTTACTCGCCTTCGAAAATAAGGTATCGAGAAAGATTTGCGGTGCGATATACGATATCGAATTGGTGCGCTGGCGGAGGAGGGCAAACGCCGAGAAATTACGCCTAGTCCCGAGATCATTAACTACATAAAGACACAACGATTGCGATGGTTCGGACATGCGATGCGTAAAGGCTGTGAGGGCGGCCGTAGAATATCGACCAAGAGGGAAAAGACTAAAAGATGGTTCGACGGGATTAAGCCAGGACTTAAGGGCGCTGGAAGTAGATGATTTGTGGTAAATTATTCAGGACAGGGAAAGATGGAAGGCTTTGACGGTGCCGGCGAGAACTCTTAGAGAGTCATCAAGAAAAAGAAAATATAAATGTATAAACGATTTCGACGACCGAAAAAATAATGGAAAAATACGCCTCGTTAAGTTCGCGAAATATTGTAGCGAATTATATACGGCGGAGGAATTCGTTCCTAAATCTCATACCGTTGAAGAAACGACGGATCGCGGTGACGTTTCCTCCAGACTTCCGGTTAATTATTATTTTACGCGCGGTTCGACCCCTCGCCCGGAATTGTTTTATACGGACGGGAGGGATGGGATGGGGGGGAGTGTAACTCGGCCGAATTGACATTGTCGATTGTGGCGTGCGTTTTCCCACCAGTCGCTTTTTTCAGTACGAACAAATAGTAGTGTACTACTAATTAAGGTTATTTTTTTTTTCTAATTTCGTCTTTTCGGTAGACACGCGGACGTGAATTAATAACGACGCTTCTTATTATTTATTATTAACGGGTTTCCGAGAGACGACGCGCAATCTAACAGTAACTTTTTTGTCGACCAATTTCTACTACTTATTTTCGCCATCGTAAATCATCACGACACAAACGAACGGGTCCCGTGTCTGTACAAAATCACGTAACGGACTCGAAAAATTCGTGGCCCGAGAATTTTTTTTTTAAGTACGCCAGTATAGGTAATTTTAATTGACGAACGCGGGCTGTCCGGACCGACAGAATGTCGACCGATTGTTCGCGTCGTACCGCGGCGGTTATCGTGAAAAAATTCGAAAAAAATACACCGAAATAACTTAACGTTGTACGGG
>JAIPRN010003891.1:0-18268 GCA_025469175.1 Geopemphigus sp. TES_GeoC_2020 | reverse complement strand
AAATCATCAATGATACCGTGGGGTTTAGTAGCGACGAAGGCGACGAAATAACAGCGCCGGTGGTTCGTGTACAAAGGCATAATACAACTGGCAGTAGGTCGCCGTCGAAACGGCAATATTTACGGGCGTCGGAAATATTCGGTCGAGCCGAATTATTTCTGCGGATTTTATACGAATTAATATACGATTATCAGAAAACCACACACACACATATATATATATATAATTACAGCGGTAAAATGGACGAACGAGTAACGGACAGTAATAACGGTAGGTAGACGGGGAACAATGACGACAAAACGGGCGATAACAAAAAACAACGGAAATAATAAACGAACGGTACGAACGTTTAGCGGTAATTGGCACGTTTTGTAAACGCGGCGGCGGCTCGTGTCTAAATCGCTAGCGCTTTGTCAAACAACGGACCGTGTTTTTTTTTGCTCGGCCCGTTGTATCGCTATATCGGCGGCGAATATTCTAATTTCCCTAACCCAACCGCCCCGCCCCCTCCCTGGCATCGTCGTTTCCACCCACAAAAGTCCATTGTTATTCGTCGTCACCTATATCGCCGGACGCGGGGTACGTGTACGTACACAACAGTTCGCCAGACCATCCCCGGCGCTTATTTATCTCCATTCCGCACGCCGACCAGTTATGCTCGCCGTGACCGAATTACGAGTGTTCGTACGAAAAATAACGCCCCCCGTCGTTTCCGCCGGATTTTTACTTCATTTCACGACGTTCGAAAACGTCACCAGATTTTTCGTCCGCCCACGATCCCTCACCGGTTAACCAATTCGTGTGACGATTCGTTAAGCCGCACACGGCGTGATTATCGTGTTCGAGGAAACGTTTCCGCCGTGAGGCCGAAATTATTTTCACAAATTTACAATCGTACGCCGGTCAAATACGAACGGTCGAAGCGAGAACCGTGTGGCGAATTCGAACAACAAAACTGTACGAAGTTCGTTAGGGACGATTAATTTGCCGCCGAACATGTGCCGCCGTAGCCAATGCGTTCTCCGGACGAAGAACGAAATTACATTTTAGGATACGCCGCCGCGATCGACGACAATACGCGCGACGAAACGACTTGTAAAAAGTAAACGAAACATATACGACGGGCTAGGGGCGTGTGATTTTTCGTTTCGAACGTACGTTTTCCGGTCGATTATTTAGAATAAAAAAAAAACGTCGATCGCGACCAACGATAACGTTTTTTTGGTCCGTCGATAACGAATAAATATTCGACGCCACGTGACCGAGTCGTACGGAAACCGCGATGTTTGTGTAAATTGAAGAAAATGCGTTAGGAGAACCGTTTGGAATGGACGGAACGCGACGGCAATTATTGCGATGTTCGCGCGACGAAATTGTCAGCTAACAGAGACCGACCGGAGAAGAGCCGAGACACGCGTGACGTAAAACGCCGAAAACTACGGGCCGTTATTGATTTCCCCACCGGTAGAGGAGTTCGGTGAGGTATCGCGGGCCGCCCCCGGCGGTCGACTCGTTCGGGTTCGACGCGAACAATCGTCGAATATATTCGCGGGCGCGCGTGCGTGTTCGTCCCGCGGTACGGTGAAAGCGACCTATTCTTCCAAAGCGCCGCACAGACAGTAGACCGAGACGGAAACGGTTGCCCCGGTTGAAGGCAAAGGGTACGACGACGACGGCGAGGCACGTAAAATATTTCCCGCGCAATTAACGAAACTTTTCGGATAATTCAGTTAGTTTGAACACAATGAGTTGGCGGCCGGTTGTGGCCCGACGGGTACCTGCAGCGTCCTAAACTTATGCCCGTATATCGGGCGGCCGATATTCCGATAATCGTTATTGTTGTTATTGCTACACGTGCCCTCCCCGTTGGTCGAATGCCGACGGCAATAATCATTTCCCGAACTAGGGGGAATTTATTGGTTCGTAGGAGACGGCGTACGCGTCTCCTACGTCAAGTTCCGCTTTCGCCGTTCGAATCGCGCGCGAAATATCCATCGAACAAAACCGAATCCTACGGTACGTTTAACGGTATATTCGTAAGTAACGTATCGTGATCGTTATTCGCCACTCGCGTAATTGTCGCCCAAAGACTAACGACCGCTAAACGAAATCACGCGGGACATCTTTAACGGACCGATTCGCGTTTCAATTTCGATATGTACGATTATACGTCACGCCGTTTCATTTATAATCTCCGCTATGTCACGCGTTTCGTTGACGAACCAATATTGTAATATCCGGGGCCGATTTCTAAGCGTATTCGCTTTTCAATTACGATAAATCGAATCGTTATATTTTTTTTCCAAACAATAACCGTTTAATCGAACGTAAATGTAAAATCGAAACGCGAAATAATTTATGCACCGTTATTAGTGTAGGAGACGCCGAAGACTTATAGCGTTTAATTGCGCGCGGAATTAGTCAAGGGTACGATTCGCTATTTAAGTCGTTCGTTTTCGCTACGTGACCGACCGATTTCCACGGGGCAACCATTGTTTCGCGATTAAACGATATTATTGTGGACGATGGCCACCGCAAACCGCCGCTTCGGGCGACTCCGAAAATCATAAACTCCGTAAGGAGGATGATATATTGCGCGCATAAAGGGCCCAACGGAAGGGTAACGAATGTCAAAGGGACCTGGAAAGGGACGCCGGGCCAAGTCCGCCGCCTAACTTTGAATTTATAGCGCAGTATGGTAACCTGGGGTTTTTTTTCGGTCAAAAGAATATATGTATTTATTGTTCAAAAACACTGTAGGTTGTTCGGTTTATTGTCAAAATACGAAACGGAACAAAACAAAACGTATACGAAATAAAAGTTATTATAGAATAACATAATATACAGTTGGCTCGGTATGTACAAGCACACACACACATAAATGATATATGTCTATACATGCGCGTATAATGAAACGTTTTTTGCATTAGCTTATAATTTGTTTCGTATTAATGCGTAACGGGAACGCGATTTATTAATATGGCTCCCGGCGGTATAATAAATGAAACTCAACATAGACCGTTACTTAAGCTCCGAACAATATCAAAATTAACTTTTGATCAAAGCAAAGTTTACTCGTATACCGACTGGATATGATCGTCACTCCGATAACGTTGCTGACGACGACGACGACGACGACGAACCCTTAACTATGTACGCCGTAAGTGTACACGCTCAGTATCGACGAGACGTACGAGTATCGCGCTAAATTCATTCAGCTATTCGTGTACGATACTATTTATTACAAGGCGCGGTAAACGCGCCCGATTACGAAATCGGTCGGGTTTTTCGCGTGCCGTCCGAATGATATTCGCGCGTTTAGAATAAACGGCAACCTAGAGTAGTTCGTGAATCACGAAAGTAAGCGGCTAACCCAACGATTACGATAATTCTATGCCAATAGTGTATCGGGAATCGGTATTCGACACGAACGATTCGTGCGCTAATTATCGTTTTACGAGGACGTTTGGCCTCCCTATCCGACCACGTTTCGAAGTTTCTAGATTCGCGCCGACATATACGCGTGTAGATTTTAGATCGAACGCCGTCCGAATATTTTCGGTACTTTTCCAGAATAATTCGTTCTCGAAGAAAATTACTAACGCGGTCTCGTGCCAAATGTTTCCGTACGATTGTTAATCGTGGCAAGGGTCTCGAAATTGTAATTGTAACGACCAATGAGTGTACAACTCAAGTTGGTCAAAACGTCGAGATAATACGATTTAATGAAAAAAAAAAAAACGTAAAAATCTCGAGTACGAAATAAAGTTACGAAAATAAAAACGCTATATACTAAAAATAAAGGTTTCGATAAACGTATTATTAATGATAGAAATGAGCGCGATATATACGCACAGTGGTCCGACGATATACGACGATTAAATAAAACGAGACCGTTCCGGGATAATATACGGAGCAGTCCACTGCGTATCGTATTAATAGAGGTTCGTAATTTATCTCTTTGGAACGGTACCTAAATGTAACGCGGTTAGAGTGTCGTCTTAAACAAAAAGCGTTCGTTCTTTACTTACGTACGTGCGTGTGTGTACATTATTTTGTCGGCTGGTAAATGGGATACGGTTAGGATTTGCCGTGGAGCTCGAATGGAAAAACCGGCCGAGGGAAAGAAAATATAACGGAACGTATACGGGATGAGGGCGGGAGGGGCTCTGGCGAATTGCGAAACGCATTACCGTTCTACATTCAAATATTCGAATACGTAGCGCGCACATACAAAAGGAACGACGCGCGAATCGTCTCCGCGCACTGTGGACCGGTGTTAATAAATACCGTGAACGTTCTCGAATTAAAGTAATCGTAATCACGACTGGGGGCTCGCGCTTAACATACGGGTTATATTTCGCGCGAACAATAAACGACGGTTGTAAAAAAAGCGCCAATTACGGTAGTGTCGAATAAACGGACCTGGGTTTTACCTACGAATTGGTACGGTCAACGAATACGTGCACAGATTATTATCGAGAGCGTCGGCGAAACAAATTTCCGAATGCGGTCCGTGGGAAATTTATTTAGCGCAAACGCCCGGTTATATCGCGGGAAACGTAAATAATTTTCGCGATTTTTTTCGCCGTCCTTCGAAAGTTTCACGGCGCGTTTAACTTAAAACGTCTTCGTAACTATAGTCATTTTACTCTCCCCTTCCCTCCTCCCCCCACGTTCCCGTGCCTTACAAACTATATACACTATTCGAACACGAGCGTTTAATCGCGGGCTCTCGAAAAATACATTTTTCCACCTAGAATTTCGCTCGGGACGATTTTCGAGATCGTTACGTATATTTCCCGAGCGACGAACGCATAAAACATCGAAGACCCGGCCAACTGTGGCAGTTGCTGAAAATTCGCCCGCTTGAAGACGATTTATATCGGACACGTTTTTCATCGCGGTAGTTAAATGTCACGTCTTCTAATCGCGGTAGTAGTTGATTCCCCCGCCCCCATCACCGCCTTTACATAAATTTACGTTCGTTCGAAAAACATAAGGAACGGCCGCCGCGCGTAATTTACAAAGTGGTCTATAAATATCGCTCAACGATAATCTACACCGGCGAAAATGGGAAAAAACGCGCGCGTACAACGTTCCCGGAATAATTGCCGCTCGTTCGTGACGCGAGAAAAACAATCGCCCCGTATTAAGCACGTAAGGGGCGCATACGTAATAAGGATTTACGGCGATTCACCGTTGCCGTCACGACGCATTCGAACAAATACGAACGAAATACGCGTTCCCCACTTGAATATCACGGCGCCGATACACGCACAGATATTGTCGGGTATTCGTTATTACTGTTTTTACTCGAAGGCGGTGGTCGACCCACGGGGAAAACCAATCGGGAGTCCGTTGTTTTCAGAACCAATTTCAAAACGGACGCGATCCCGTCGCGAAATCGTTTATAAATAATTCATTTTCCGCCCTCTGTCCGTCGTGTATATCTCTCTCTCTCTATATATATATATATATATTTAAACGTGTATATATTGGCGTAGTCTCGGACCACGACGACCAGCGGAGCCGCTATGCGTTCCGCCACGGCCGTTGCACGTAACCGCGCGCTATATTTCCGTCGAAAACCGACAGCCGGTCACACTTTTATATTAAGCGCTTTCATTATAAGCGATACGAAAAAACGACGACGATTGTGACGGGAAACCGAATAGAATACGTAGAATCGAATAAAAACGTATTCGTCGCAACGATATTGCCGAGCGCGTTGAGCGTTTCCTGGCCATCCGCCGTTGGTATTAAATAAAGTTCCGGCGCTAAAAAGTCGTAATAAAGTTAGGTTCGCGGTATAAGTTCGGTAGGAAATCGACCGATCGACGGCGAGACGTGTGGGAAAATTAAACTACCGAAGTGCGACGATATTTTTTTTAAAAAGGAAGAAAACACGTGTACGTAATAAACGAAACGAAGAGTGTGTACGAGAAAATGTTAATCGCGTGAAAACTGCGAACGGGGGCGTACGACGACGTTTGAACAACGAGAGTTGTATACTTCTCAAATAGCGTAACGGCACGACGGCGGCGACTGTCAATATTGAACAGACGCCGTGGAACGAACGAAGAAGCCGGTCGGCGTAAACTGTTGAACGAGCGCCGGGCGAATTAAAAAATACAGTAGGTCGCGGCGTAATTATGAAATCGTAGTTTACGACCAAATCGCGGGACATTTCCGAACGAGACGTTATATTTCCGTCGAATATTCCGTATCGGCGGTTAACAACGCGGGCGAGAAAACAGGTCGTCCGGCACGCTAAGGATTTTCGTCGTTTATTTACGCGTCGGGACGGTAAGGGGACGGCCGTATCGAAATACGCGACGGGCGTAGCGAACGGCGAGCGACCGGTGGCGAGAAATGGGGCACGCCGTGACGAACGGGCGAAATAATAAAACACGGACGATTGGAAACTTGTGTGGGGCGCATAGTGGTGGCGCAACGACGAGCGGCCGGCGGTGGGACGGGGTGGGATTGGCGCGGGCTAATTACGTGTACGTTCGTGGAGACGGCGAGGTAGAGAAGCCCGACATTCGACTAGGATTTACGTCGGTTTATTCGTGAATGTAATTGTTTAATTGTACGCGCGCACTGGCGCGCCAGTTCGGAATAAGCCTCTCTATATACGCGCTAATCTATTACGCTATTATTCGGCGGGAAGGACGAGAATGTTTTAGTCACGCACGCGTAACGGGTGGTGGTGGTGGTTTGGGAGAAGGGGAGGGGAGAGACAGGTACACACACACACACACACACACACGCGTGGAGCGCGATACGCGCAACTGTACGCCGGACGATAAGCCCGCGGAGAAGCGGCGGTATTGGGATTGTTTGATGTAAACTAATCCGTCGTCTACGAATAACGTTTTTCGAGCAAAACGTACGGGCCGACACGGTGCTCTCGATAAACACGCGACGCGTTACGCGCGTTTTCCGTGCCGGGAACGGGCGGCCGACCGGATCGCCCGCGATTCACTAACGCGGAGACATAGAACGCCCGTACCGATCGTTAGGATTGTAACTATTACGGGAATTACGCGTAGTTTCTCACGGATATTCGACGCGATTGGGAAATCGAACGAAAAACGAAATACGATTTTACGGGGTTTTCGCAATTTTTGTTCGGCGCCCTTCGAAAACAAATACCGGGATAATCGTAATACGTATCCAATACAAGCACGCCCATTTACTAATGGTACGTGGTGGTGCTACTTATACGTAGAAATCGGAGCGCTCGGTTTTTTCGTTTTACGGAACAAACAGGTAAATAACGTTTCGGCAACGCAAAGTCAACACATTATTCGCTTCGCGCGAAATCCGGAACGACGATTATTTGTATTCGGGAATCCGTCTGATATTGCGAAGGGGTTCCGAAAAATTGTGGAAAATACCCGCCCCCTACGGTGGGTAACCGCGACGCGATTAGTCGTCCCTGGAGAGTACGAATTCGTTTATCGGGTTTTCGTATCCCTTTGATGAACGTATGGCGCTTAATAATGTCGGCCGTTCCGGAAGCGAAACCCCGTTTTAATACGCGTTCGGAACGAATTTTATCGAACCAAAACGATTTTTAGGGAAAAATCATTTTACCCGTAAAACATTAGGTATTCGTTACGTTTATTCCGAGAACGTCCGTTAATATTATTATACAAACTTTTCAAATATCCTTCGCCGGGTTTTTTTCGACGTCAGGTAACTTCTCCTTCTTCTCCGTTCTCGTATATAAAATATTTTCAAAAATTATTATTTTCGAGAACTGTCAACTCTCGCGAACGTCACCATCTCGTAACGTCTAAAAGTTTGCGCGATTCGAACACGACGTAAAAGTAGCTAATCCGCCGCGCTTAATATCGCGGAAAAGCGGGTAACGTTAACGGCGCGTTTTACGTTTATTTTTTTTTTTAATTTTTTGGAAAAGCGAACTTTCCAAATCGATTTACCGGTTACTGTAATTATTGTAGGCGTGAAAAAATAAGGGGCGTCATAAATTTTCGAAAACACGATGGTGAAAAACGCTCGTGGAACGGACGTCCGTCGGGACAAAAACGGTATAATGATCTCATAACGAGACAACGGGAATCGTCCGCCTACGACAAATCATCGTTCCGTTTTCGAGTGGTCCGAATTTTGGAGAGGGGGGACGGAGGGATCGATAGTGTTTACACGTTTTTAGCCAACGGCGCCGTCGATTTCGACGTTCGTCGCGTTTTCGTTTGTTTCGTGTTGCGCGAGTATAGTTTCGGTGTTTGGATGCCGACAACCGTACGTGGTTTTCTCCGTTTGTGCGCGCGGCTCTAACGAACTCGGGTATTCGGGCTCGTCAATTAAAATCACCTCCGAGACCGGTACCCGACGCTTCGTGGACGGCACTACCGACAAAAAGGCGGTAAACGGACGAGGGCTGTGCCGCTTTGCGGACACGAATCGCGAGCGCACGAGAGAATTCGTTAAGCGGGACGATCACAGTCAAAAAATAATATACGAGGCGACGGCGGTTGTGGTCTAGGAAACCGGTCGGTGTCCCCGTCGTCGATATCAACGATATCATTTACCGAAAGGAACGTTACGTTTCGCCGACGTGGCCAAACTGTCGAACGAAAAGCGTATCGGAACAGGCGACCGCGGAACGAAACGGGCGTATATTACGGTTCGTTGTTTATTATAACGCGCGACGGTTTTCGGTAGGGAAATCGCGCCAGCGATAAACTCGTCCGGAAACACTTGCCGGCCCGTTCGAAAACGGATAGAACGAACGGTAATTCGGCGTCGCGCCCCATTTTTCGGCCCGTACCATTAATCGTATCCGTAACGTACCGTGCGCGCTACCTACGGACGGCCCGCGGAGATTTATCGGACAAACGCGGCGGCCGGGCGTGAGTCCGAATTCGCCGCGGCACGTTAAATTAGTGGCGAATCCCCGTGGGACACCCTGTACGCCGGCGTGTACAAAATACGAAATTGAAATAACCGACAAACGTCGAGGGTACGCGCCGGAATACGCGCGCCTTCTGAACGCCCTCGGCCGTATTTTTGATACATTTATTTCGGCCGTCGTTAACGTGTCCGCGAAAATCGCGATTATTTCGGAAAACAAAACGCTCCGTATTGAACGGTCTCGCGAAATCGATCGGGGACGTTAGTTCAGATTTTGCGGACCTCCCACCACACCGGGTACGAAACTTGTACCCGGCAAAGGGGGGACGCGGGTACGAAAATAATTTTATCTCGCGGCTATTCGCGTCGCGTTATAAACTATATGATACGTACGCTGTATGTTTCGCGCGCGAATACATTTAAACGTTTTTAAAAACGTTCCGTAGTTTGTACCGGCGTGTATTCCGAGAGTTTAGTTGAACATAGAAAGTTGTACGCCTATTGTAAATCACTACGTAATCGAGTAACTTGCAGGAAAAAGGCGAATTTTTTATGTATGTTTTTTTCGTTATAGTTCCGTAAACGACGATTTACACGTGTCGAATATACGGAACGATACGTATCTTCATCCGCGGGTGATGGCCGACGAAAATTGAACGCGACATTTCGGTCGGTGTTTTTGGATTACCTTTGAATTACGTGCGTCAAACGTACACTCGATTACGAAACGAAATCCTTTCCAACGGTTCGGACCGCCGGCGTTAAAAACTACGCGTTACGGCGTTCTTAAATAGCGTGTCGAAATTATTTTCAACGATAGAAATCAACGTCCCGACACCGGTAACGACAATGACAAACGGAATTTAAAAGCCAACCGGAGGACGAAAACATAATTGTTGTTTCGGGACAAAAAGGACGCGCGCCAAGTTCAACGAACCGCCCGTCGGTTTTTCGGCGGACGAATAACGATTTCTTCGCGCGGACCGCTACGTGTCCGGTTACCGGACGAGGCGTGTGTTTACGTGATCGCGCAAAAGTCCGGACTTAATTGTTCGGTGTTTCGACGTCAAATTTCACTACGCCCGGACGGCCACGTTGTTTCGTCGGTACGCGATTCGTTGCCGAACAAATCGGACCGAAAAATTGCGCGACGAATGTGAAATCGGACAGCGACGGTGTCTCGTACACACGCGTATTCTACTTACGTATCATGTCCAGCGTAACGGCGCTGGATATGGGCGGCACCAGAGGGTTGTTGGACGCCTGACATGTGAACACGGTGTTCAGGTGACGTCGCTCCAGCCGTTCCAAGCGCAACACGTTTCTAACCTTCTTCTGGTCCGACAGCGTCTCGAACGTCTCGTCGATCAACGCGTTCTCCTGCCACCACGTCACCCGGGGCGGCGGACGTCCTGCGTGAAACAAAACAACATCCGTTAGACCGATCTCGTCGTCTCACGAACGTACGCGCGCGCCAAATTGCGTGTACACATTTCCGTTCAACATAGTTTCGTTTAAACACTATATACGACGTTCGTCGCGCGTAATAATAATAACAACAACGGGACGATTACACTTTGACGCGTCAAGAATACTTACGTATTCTGAAAGCGTATATACGTGTTGTATAACGAGTTAGACGAGTTAGTTTTTGAGTATTTTGTTTAAACGTGCGCTCTCTTGTAGACGACTTATCGGACATTTTTAAATCGGTTATTCGAATAGTCCCGTCCACGATAGAGTATGTCCCGACTATCGTTTGTACGCATCGTTAACTCGAAGTTCGAACGAAACGATCGAGTAGAAAAAAAAAACAAATCCCGAGCGACCGAAACGTTTTGAACCGGTTAACGGCCACGAACGTAATACGCGTTTCCATTGTAACGTTATAAGACCGCGACGACGACACGTGTTTTCACGTATTGCGTACGACGACCCGCTGTCACGATAATCCGGTCGCTTCTGTCGACCCCGCACGACCGTGTCCAAACTAATAGGTCTGGTTCGTAACGTCAAACGTTTTTGGCCATTCGGGGTGACGGTTTTGTTTTTTTTATTCTTACTTTCGCCGCCGTAATAGGAAAAAACGCTAAAAAACGACCGATCGGTTTCGCGGATATCGTCGTTCGTGTTCTTTACCACCGGTCGATTTATTTCGCCTCGTACCGGTCCAAAACGGAGCGTGTGCATAATTTTACGTTCTTTCAAGCGTTCCGTTTCACATACATATTGCTGTCGTTTATAATTATTACTATTATTATTGTATTCGGAAGCGGTAAGTCCGAAAACGTTACCGGGTAGAAAAAAACGTACCCGACCCGCTGATATTGTATAAACACGCGGGGCGCACGGGCTGTACGAAGAAACGCCCGATTGCATAAATTATTATGGTACGTTCATATTGTAAAATATGCGCGTGTTCACACATATTATTATGTAAAAACGCGGCAGTTATATAATCCGGCGCGGTGTAGGCTTTGTTGAATTATTTAGGCAGGGGAAAAAGAAACGGCGAAAGAACGGCGCCGCGCTTCTTATTTATATTTCGACCGTAATCCGTACGGCGAATATTCGAACGTGAATATGGCGAGCGGAGAAAACCGTAATAAACGAATCGAAACAGCGATAGGTCCGCGCGCACGCGATTTCCGTATTATGATTAAATCGCGGCGAAATACGAGAAACGTGCTTTTCTTTTTTGGAAACGAACATTCACTTGATCACCGTTGTCGCGTTTCGGGAAAAACAAATTGCCGCCTACGCATTTGCCATACTCTTCCCGTCGCGTTCAATTCGTGGTCAGCGAGTTAGGCGCGTGTTCCGGGCGTCGGCGTTACCACCGTCGTCGATCGACTGTTCGCGTCAATAGAGTTCGAATAACTATTATTTCGACGAACGCGAGTTTTAATTGCAATCGTGAACCGGTATGTACAAAAATATTCGTAATCAACGCGTAATAACGATTCGATTAGCGTGGAACAATTAAAACGTACCGTCCGACATGTAGTCAACGTTAACAATTCGTGGAGAATCGACGATCGTCGATCGTTTCCGTACGAAACAGATTCGGCCGTTTGCGGACGGAAAGAGTTTTTTTTCGTTTAAATTTTCGGCCTTAAAACAACTTACGTTCGTCGCATCCACGCGGGACGTAACGCACGGCCTATATACGTACGTCGCCGCGTCCGCTGTCAGGTCGTGCGACGGTTAAAAGAAAAATTATGAAGGAACGAAAACGAGGTTCAACCGATTCCGGGACGGCGGGTGCGCCTCGTTCGTTCTATTTCATTACGCGGGTGTGCGTCTACTCGGCCGAGTGAGCGCGGGAAACGGGCAATCTTTCATATTTTGTTTTTTGTGTTTTAGCCGTTTACCCGCCGACTGCTTACCATATTATAATAATATACGCGCGCGTATTATACACGCGCGATATACCTTTTCATTCGCCACAGCCATCCTCTACACGTCGTCTCTATTTATGGCGGCCATTTATTCGTTCCCGAAGCGGATAAACCGCCGCCGCCACCACCACTTCCTCAGTATCGCGGGTTACCTACGCGTATTCTTTTTTCCGTACATTCGAAACCACCGCCGCCCCGACACTAGCACCGCCGGTCAACCACCGCCCCATCAGCGTGTGAATACGTACGCCGAACGTTTTCGGAATAATTTCAAACTCCTCGTTATTAATTTACCCGATCAATGGAGGCGAAAAACGGAGAATTTCCCACGAAATCCGGGAAAGAGTCCGTACATTGTTAGCCGTATCGAAATTGCCTATTCGAAGCGCCGTCGTCTCGACTAATTAACTACTACGGTTATACGACCGCGGTGCACCGTAATTATCGTTACCGTTAACGTATAGTCATCGGCGGTATAATCGAAATAATCCGTACAGCCTCTCGACTCGTCGGTTCGAGGGCTGTACCGCGCAATGGCGCGCAACGTACTCCGTACCGACGTTTCTCGATCGTCGGCCGGTCTTCGGAACAGATTGCCCGGACGATTCTAATCGAGTAACGCGTCGTGGTTAACGTACGATATTTGGCGCTATTACGCGTTTAGGGTCGTGTTCTCCGTTCCGGACGAAAACAATTACGGTCTCGTTACGTGTGCGAAAAACACGTAGACCTAATGTAGGCGTTGTTTACGACGAAACGTAGGAACGCAATTGGTGCAGAGCCGGTGCGCCGTTTCGGCGGAATATAATTACGCGCGTACGCGGTTCGCGATGATTTATACGACCGTACCTCTGTAACGTAATATTATTCTGATATATATATATATATCGCGCTCCTACCCTACGAAACGGAGCGATTTTTTCGCCTTTTTCGAAAATCGTATTTCCGCAAATCCGCTAACAGTACGTCCGTCACGAGTCCTTTTCGACTCGGCAACGGCAGCGTGTCGATTCAACGACGATTTGCGGAGAATACGGCCCGGTCGAATCGCGTTAGCCGCGTGGAAACGCACTTTCGTACCGAGTCGAGTAAACGCCTTAACCTATACGGGCGTATTTTAAACATCGACGCGACTTTCGCGTACGCCACGATCTTCAACGTGCATAGTGGGTGTATTCGTCTATCGGCTGTTTCGTACGATTATTTTCGCCGTTCTTTTACCAGCCGATTCGCTCCCGCGTAGCCGGACGTTCGGCTTGCCCGAACAAATCAATTTATCATTTATCGATTCCGTGTTTAAGTGGCGTCGATGGCTAGACGACAGTACGCGGGTGAGAGAGAATTTGGGCCGCGGCGCGTTCCTATATTTCTCGTCCGACCATTATTCAACGTCTATCCACCCGATCCGCGTTCCCGCCACCGCGAATAACGGCTGCATTTAAGACCTTTCTACACAGTCGTATACTTTTTTGTATAAAATATCTCTCTCTCCCTCTTTACGTATACGTTTTTATATATATATAAAGGCACGCGACGACGGGTTTTTATAGGGACATCGATGCCTGCGGAGTTGGGAACTGATTAATGACGGGGAATCATCGGTCCGATAAATATACACGTTGGTCCGTGTTGACAGTTGTAGTAGTATAATAGGCCGACTTAAACCGTTTTCGAGCCATTATTATCATTTAGTTACTTGTCGTCCGGGGAAAAAAAAATTCCCCTCCAGTGGAGTAATTCTGCTTGCCATTGGTAACACTCTCGCGGCAACAAACTAACCCTCTAGGAACCACCGACCTTCACGTACTTCCCGCGACCGTGTATGGAGCCTGCCCAGAAATTGATTACGGTATTCGATACCGAACGATTGTCGATTATCCGTTTTTCAATCGTCGTTTTTTTCTATATTCGATTTTTTTCCCGCCGGTTCGATCGACGGACGTTCGCCAATGGGTACGACCTAATAAAACTGTATACGAATATATTCGCGTTGTCACTCGAACTAGTATGTCCGCTTGAACGTATGTTATAACGCGTGAAATTTTCGAACTAATCGGAAAACTCCGAATAACACGTATATGTCTTCCATTGTAAAATATAAACAAATACAACGACGATGTATCGTCGAAACGGATTCGAAACCGAACAAAAATCGCTGGGAAAAAAAAAACAAACGGCGTTTATGTAGCGTTTTCAATTCGTATTCGAATACATTTTTAACGTTAACATACCAGCCACCGTATGTATAAAGGTTGTAAGGTCTCCTCGGACAGTGATCCGTCAATCCTCAGGCATCTCTGTAACAGTGATCTAGTGAAACACATTCGCCTCGAATGAAATCTTAATTTCGAACAATCGAAATGTCGTGGGACGAATTCGAATCGGACGAATTTTCGATTAGAACGCGCGCAAATTATTTAAAACGTACGTCCCACGTTATATATATACGCGAGGCTGGGTATAAGTGAGTTAACGTTCGGTAAACCCGATTTTAATTATTTAACTCTTTGTACAACGGTATTCAAATCGAGTTTTGTCCGGAAACAGTCGCACATTTTCCGAACGCGGTCTTTACAATATATTTATAAACGCGCGACTCGCGAACGTTCGATAATTCTAAATATAAACGGTACGACGATTTACGTTTAATTTGTAACGAGTCTCTTGGCGTTTCGCTATTAAAACGGCCGGCCACACGGAGAATTTTTAAAACGTTCGTAAAACAGTATCCGCGATATTTATTTCTATCGCCGACAAGGGAAATTTCGTTTTTAACTAAGTCGGGTAACGTTAATTCCTCCGTGTTAACGGAATTGTAAAACATTTATTGGCTCAACGAACAGGAAGAATCGGTCGAATCGTCTACGCGTATAAGTATATATATATATGAATATGGCACGCGACGGGAATTTGTGGACGACGGTTATTCGCGCGTTTTTTCGCCGTTTGAAACGATTAACGTTCCCGTTAACCGAAATCGGTTATCCGTTTTTCGGGGGATCCAAACAAAAAACAAACGCCCAGTGGACGACGACAACGCGCGGCGAAGTGGATTAGAGTATTTCGAAATTAGACGCCCGCGATAATTTTACTCGTTTTTGTTTTTCGCCGCGCACAAGAATATTACGGAATTCATTCAAATCAACGTGGATCGGTCGGCAACGGTATACGTATATACTGGCCCGTAGTAGTAATATTCCGATCACGTCCGGAGACTGTATACACGAATAGGTTATACGTAGCGTACGTACGGGCGAGCGCGTACACGTGTTTGTACGTTTTTCGCGACTTCTGTGCCGAGCGAAGAAAACACGCGTCGCGTCCGAATATTATTATAATACGATAATAATAATAATACGACGCCGGCGGCGGCGGCGGACGAGAAGAGGCGTACCGAAAACGGCCGACAAGCGGCCCGACCGATTTTTCCAATAATGTTCGCGACCGTTGGTGTTGGTGTGTATGTGGAGGGGAAGGCGAAGGAGCGTAATAAAACACAGATTTCGGGGCGCGCGCGTGTTTTTTACAGTCGCCGCGTCGTACGTCCCGCGAATACGAGACTCGTGTTCGTAGTCAGCCGTTCGTGTCGGTCACGTCTTGTTCGTAATTAGTATACGAAAATAACTTACCCGTCACGACGAGACGTACACACGGTACGGCGGTTTTCTACAGTCGACACGTATATAGCGGACGAACTTTTTGTTTTTTTACGATTTTTCGTTTAAAAATCGCGACGAAACGTCGACCGACCGTCGTTACGTTATATCTTACGGATATTCTTTTAGTCGAGACGCTAACGTCGGATTTGCAATCATTTAGGCGGGGCAGGGAGTCGTGACAACACCCATCCTTTCGTATATTATAATATCAGTTGATTGTCTCACAAGGTTTCAATAAAAACAAGCGCCATTAGGCGTCCACCGTTCGAATTTCATTTCATTATGATAAGCAACGTTACTGTTTACTAACGACGTTACGTTTCGACAAAACTAACTATTTGAGCGGCAAACTGAGAGCTTCCATTAACGTTTCGGTATTTACGTTGTCGACAAAACATTTTTAAAATCGATCAGTTATCCTCCGTGGATAAGACTCGGACGTTTTTTCATATTTCGAACGACGAGTCGTTTCGATTTCGAAAATTTCACTTTTATCCCTCTCCTATTTAAATGCCATCTCTGGCCTAGCTACGGTCTCTTGTACACTTGCACGAAGTTCGCGCCTACCAATCGGATACGATCGTCAAATGCGATTTATCATAAAATTTAATCCGTAACCGTTCGATACAACAGATTTGTTTCGAACGTACACATCATTCTCTGGTGAACACTACCGTGTGGGCACTCGTAATACGATCGTAACGAAACACAGACTCGTCGATTTGAACACGCGTACGGTATAATAATCGTCGTAGATCGTCGGTCAATATACACCCGGCGTGTTGTCGTGGTGGGTGACGGGTGAACGCATGTTGAAAACACGACAACGGCGTCGGCACGATCGATATTACGTATTATTATTATTATTATTATTATATCGTCGTCGTCGTCGTTTTATAACGACGCGTGTTTGTCCGTGGAAATCGTTAACGTTAGGTCAGATTCAGGGCATCTCCCTTAAACCCTTTTTCGGGACGGGCGACACCGGTGGCGGTGAATTAATTTCCGGACGGTCGCACAAGGGCCGACGACGGGCGTTTGTCTACGCCGAAATATTTGACGGCACACATATTACGTAACGTATTGTTGCTATAATATCGCGTTATTATAAAACGAAAACGGGGTCCCCCTCATCGCGCCCTGTGACAAACTACCCGGAAACCGCGTGGACGAATCGAATTGGACCGTCGCCGGTAAAACGGCTCTCGCGACGAACGGAATTGGGCCACAGAGACGCGACGAAATAATTCTATGGGCTGGTTGAACGGAACGATAGAGAAAATCGCTTAATAGAATTTCGCGCAAATTATAAACTAATACTGATGAACGCCTGTTTCAATCATCACCGAAAATGTCAAGATTCATAGGTAGATATGATTACATCATGGTTAAGAACATGTTCAGAAATCGAGTGAAAGATAGTAGGAGTTACCCAGCAGCAGATACAAATAATGACCATCACGTAGGTACGATGAAACGCGACGGTAAATTGAAGAGCGAAGATGAAAAAAAATGGTTCAAAGGCAAATCAAAAATGAAAGAGACGAAAAAACAAGGACAAAATATAGTACAAATTACGTTATCACAGAAGAATATCGAGATATTAAGGAAAAATGGCGGAACTTGGAAAAAGCAATCGTAGACGCTGCAACAAAAACTTTAGAACGTAAAAACCGTCGCAACGAGAAAAGAATGGATTACACCTGAAATCGCGAAGTTGATGAAGGAAAAGAGGAAATATAAAAGCTTGAGTGATACAGAAGGCCGTTAAAAATACAAACAATCGAGGAACCGTATAATAAGGAAATCAAGGGAAGCGATTTCTTGGACGAAAAACACCGTGACAAATATTATATAACCGTCTTCGGAAATGTTTCGAATTATAGTTCATTTTGGATAGCGCATCAGTAGTAATTTTCTTTCGTTTGTTCCATATCGATATATATTCAAGAAGACGTTGTCAAAGAGCTCAACGACGTCCCGCGACTATTGTCTCGGCTAAGACGGTAACACTGTAACGGAACTTCCTAATTCCTATTCTACGGGGGGAGATATCGAAACGACGTTTAGACCAGATATTCGAGAGACTTCAAACGAGACTTGTACGAAAAAAACGTCACGCGGAATCGAAAACGAAATTTATCGTCCGGGTTTTTTTTTCGTAGTTGCAGTTTTCGAGTGTCGTTTTTCAATAACGCTTAGGGGATACAATTGGGGGAAATTGACAAACGCGTCAAATAGATAAAATTTGCCACTCGAACGTGACGCACGTCAGGATTATCGGAGTGCGCTCCGTCTGTACCAAAAAAAAAAAAAAAA
>JAIPRN010003890.1:0-18268 GCA_025469175.1 Geopemphigus sp. TES_GeoC_2020 | reverse complement strand
TATAAATGTTCATAGTCAAATAGAATGAATTCGTTTGTATACCAACATCATTTTTCCAACATTCTTTCCTTAATTTTCAGACAATTCTTTATAAATATTGTATTTTAACGCTCCATCTTATTTCCTCCATTAACACTTCATAGTCTTACTATGTACGGTTAAATTTTAATTTTTCTTTATTAAATCATCGAATTTATAAATAAACCGTTTGTAAACGATAAGACTTTCTAAAAGACAGATCATTAAATATTTAGCCTTCGTTTCGTCATTTGGACTTAATTTTGCGAGAATTCTACTAATTTTTCTACAACTTCGGGGCACGCCAATTTAATTCAATTTTAAACTGTAAATATATTTCGAAACACAAGTGACTTCGGCCAATTATGTTTAAAATATGTTCTAATAACAATTAGTCCTTATAATTTACATAATTAACGGAGAATCCTTATTTAAGTAGTATTTATGTAAACAACACGCTTTACTACCTTTTTAGCCAGAATTATTTTAAAAACGATATTATTTATCGCTGTTAATACGTAATAATACAAAAAAATATTAACGCGTAATTATACAAATATGCATTAGTACAATTAGTACAATAGTAATCACACTAATAAACTAAAATGCGTTTAAAACTTAATTTTAATTTAAAGCTAATTTTTATTCCAAATAGACGCGTATATATATATATAATGTCTTATAAAAAGAGTGGATTATGAGCCGGAAAAATGTAATTAGTTTTTAAGACTATAAATTGAATTAAAACGTACGAATGCAATGTATAAGGAAATAAAATTTCGACGTTCATAAACTTTTCGGTAAGTGAATTAGAATATCGTTATACCTGTGAGCTTTATTTTTCAAATTTAATTACAATTGTTTTCGTTATGTGTACAAATTATATTAAAGATAGTCGATATTCGGTACCCGATGAATTTGAATTTGTTATCATTGGATTTAAATCGTTATTCATCGCGAATCGAAATAGTACGTCAAAAAATAATTTATTTACGTCATCTGTAAAAAGAGTATTAACAGAATAATATGAAAAATTGATTAAAATCCGATTTAGGACATTTAGACGGTCAATCGAAATGCTTTTATTGTTTGTTGAACAGTAGCTGCGTCATACGTTCACCGTTGTGTAGGTTAAGCAGGAAGAAAGTAACCCATTATTTTGGACTGAAAGGTATTTTTCAATGCAATCGGAGACCGGCGGATGAGATTATGAGCGCCGGGAATCTTTCGTTTTTAATGTTTTAACGTTCTTCCGAACGGTAGAGGAATTATTAAGTGAAGATTAAACTCTTTTATTTGTAAAAATAAAGGACGACATTTTCGCGGAGACCCAGATCTAAGCTTTGATTAAGCTCTTAAGCTTACGTAAAAGTTGAAATTCAACGTTCGTATATAAGATACTGCCATATTGGTTCTGGATGGTTCATAATACCTCTAAAGTTTTTTCATGTAAACTTTACCGAACCTCTAAATTCAGTCTGAAATTTCACTAAAATATGTACCTATGCGTCGTTGTTAATGGTTGGTTGAATTGTATGTCGGAAATCATACCCGAGAAAATCCTGAACTACAAATACGAATTCGTCGATTATTATCGTCAGAAATTGTCGTCTCTTTGTCGTTTAAGCCTATGATATCAGTGGGGACACTAGATGGTTTCGAGTTTTACCATCCGAATTAACGACTAACCTGATTGATTTCCAAATCATATTTTAAGAAAACATTATTTGTGTGCCGATTATGAATACCAGAACAGTTTGCTTTAGCTAAGGTAATACATTTATATTGTTTTTCCACGGCCAATAAAGAAAAAACGTTTCTATCGAAACAATAAATGCGCGTTTGAATCTAGATTATTCCTAACCGATTCGATTAAGAATACAACATATAATTCTATAGTTAATATTACGCGAGAAATGTCTTGAAACTGGTCGTTTACAACCATTGCGTGTTTTATAATAATTAATAAGTAAGCCTATGATATTTTATTTTAGGTTTACTCGGATCGGATTGATTGATTTATGTATTATAGATCTCGTCATTTTTCGTATTATATTTTTTTAAATTTACACGACGAAAAATAATTATTGGTATTTAACGATTATGATAAATCCAAATATAAAATAAAATTTTCGGGAATGGAAATCATTTCTTACGAATATCGAATAATAATCCCTGCGAAATATATTATTATTAAACGCTATATATATATGTCTTATATTATGTCTGTCAGTATCGGGTTTATAACGAACCGGAAATATAAGTCAAAATGACGTTTACTCTCACTGAAGAGATCATTTGGTGTTAATAAGAATGTCGGGAACGTTTATTGACATTATCGGTATCAAAAACACTTCAACGTAATTTGAAATTTTGTATACGGTATGTATTGAAGATCGCCATAAATTTCTGCAATTTTTAATGACTATCGTACAAAAACGAAATATTTTATCCGTATGTCCGAATAATTTCCCGCTTCGTTAAATCATTTTATATAACGGATATTAACCGAAATGATAATATAGTGTACATTTTTACCGTCGTTACAAATAAAATGAAATCGAACGAATGTTATTACTAATTATATTACGATTATAAACATATACATCTCGGAACGTATTCCATAGAAGATATTTTATTAATAAAGAATAATATTTTCCGGGTGTATGAATTCATTATTTATGAACGAATTTGACGGCAATTACGCGACGTGAACGATTACAACACGAAATACAATAAGTTCAATTTCTTAGGGGTCGATCACATGTCATTTCATCTGTCGTCAGATGAATTTGTTGCACTTATCTTTTCTTCGCCAATAATCTACATTTATTTTATTAAACCAGACGCGCGTTGTTCGATTTTAATTTTATTCCTAACGCCGCTTATTGGTTTTTATTATTCAATTACAAAATTCTGTGTCCTGATGATATTCACTGTACGCTGACAACTGTCATCCATAATAATAAAAAAATCATTACCGTGGCCAATAATAAAACACTCGTACATGGAATACATACAAATTTGTTCTTCCGTTTTTAAATGTATCATCGATAGGCGCGTGGTTTATTTAGAACAGCGAAACTCAATAGGATGATTGAAAAATTACAAAAGCGTATTATTATGCCCAACGCAAATAACTGTAAAACGAGAGGTAAGTGACGCGAAATAATACAAATGTAAATATAATTCTGAGTGCTCGTATGAAACAAAATGTCTTCTTTACACATGAGGGAACACAGTGAATAGGAATACAGTGGATGTATAATAACATTAACTCGAGTTCACTTCGATGGGCTTCCTTCGGTTGTTCAGAACATAATTTCTATCAAAATTGGAGATTAAACGTCGTGTATTAAAATATTATTTTAAACGAAACATTTTTCTAAATGGTACACTTTTGTCGAATTAACTATTTGCGCGATCTCTTTGCTTTGATAAATTATTGGCATTTTTATTTACAAAAATATCTACGGTGTATGACGACAGTTCCAAACGAAGTCTTTTATTTATTTTATTTTAATTCCTCGTCATATCTCGAGGTTTTCACGTAAATCAAATATTTTTAATAAAGCCATCTAATTGTACATCTCAGTCGAAACACGCGTTGAATCAATTTGAAATTAATCGGACTATGGAACTAATACGATTTCATACATATATAACTGAATACGATTTCTGACACTTGTATTTTCCTATTTCGTTTCGCTCCGAAATCTCTGCCCTGTTTTATATATATATATATATATATATATATATATATAAAAGCATATTTATGATGCTTATACATGGAGAACAATGCTAACCACGAATATGGTATTGATTATCGATAACCGTATTCTCCTATAAGAAATCAAATACATTTCCAAACACCAGTTTGTTTTTTTAAAAAACTAAACCACGCACATCTTTACCGTTATGTATACTTATTATCAATATACATTTTATTTTGACACATTTTTATGTTCAAAATCAAAACGAATAAGGACTGGAATTAATAAGGTTGTATATTATTGTTTTTGAAATACTCGTCGGCGTATATACACATAATTGTGTCTACTCAGAAAAAACAATATTATTTCATTTCTCTCTCTCACTATTTGAAATACACCCGATACAATTATTACATCTAATATGAATAACTACTGGATTTTTATCGTGTACAATATGCTATAATTTTTTGTGTCTAAGAAATAATAAATTATATTAGATGTATTACGTTTACCAAAATTATTTCGGATTGAACATTAGTCATATTTTTTTCAAGATTTTGAATCTAGTAGAGATTTTTGAAATATAGTATTTGTTTCAGTTTGTTTACGCCTCTACAATTTCCAAGCAGTCGTATCTGCGCGTCGTCAAGAAATATTTCGTTTAAACACCGCATATTTAACTGATCATTAACGAACATTTTATTTGGAAATAAACCATAATCGAATGTACTTTTGGCACCAAAAAACTTGCGTACAAAAATTATTCGCGGAACATCGTTATAATATTTATTTAGCTATTATTAATTTTAGAAAATAATACATTTGCGAGTTGGTTTAACACATGTTAAAATCTACTGATAAGGTGGTTCGGAATAAAGTTTGAAATCGATTCATTTTAGTGTGAAGTTTATGATAAAAGCAAATGTTTAGAGTAAATATATATGTATTTACTATCCAGTGATCAAAACAGTAATTATTTAAGTTGCAAACTTTGTAAAAAGTAATATTTAGCTATAAAATCAAATAGAATATCGAGAAAATTGTAAGGTACAATCAATATTCAATATCTCCGTCGCGAATATTTTTTTGTATTTAATTAAACAGAAAATTAATTAATTACGTTCATCTATCACTTTCAGTCATGTTTTTATGAAAGATAGAAGTTTTACAATAATACGTATGTAATACTTCCGACGTGTAGTGTTCTTTTTTGATACTCTGGTGTAAAAAAAACCTAATTATTTAAGTGTATTTTCTGTTTTTCAATTTGAAACATAACGTTTCCTAAAAATTAACATTTATGAAACTGAAACATTTTAAACTAAAACAATACACAAATCTATAGTCAAAACCAGTATTAGGATACTATAACAACTCGTAAATGATGTATAGTAAACAATATACAAATTATCGGAATAACTCGCGTCTACATTATTAAACATAATGCGTTCCGAGACTGTACCTGCAAAATAGAATGATTGACTCACGTAATGAACAATATGCATTTAATATGAAATACGGGTAAATAAGTAAACTTTTCATACATAGTACAAGAATTATTGGCAATTGGCACGCCCTTAAAACTGCGTGAGTATGTAATTAGTACTCGGCAGTGAGTTTGAGACTTATGCTATAAACTTCATTAAAACAACAGGCATAATAAAATTAAAATATACGAAAGACTAATTTAACAATTCTCGGTATTTTAATAAATCCAGTTTGTATTTTATTTAACGATTCGTTTTGAAATAATAATTTTAACTTAAACGATTTTCGGTACTACGATTTTGCAGTGTAAAGGTAATATTATTAACGTTTACTTAACCCTTAAATATTTAATTTCATTTTTTTTAATAATACAATTTTAAATGAATGACGAAACCCACGAATTCGTGATAGTATTTTGTAAGTGACTTTACGGATAAAAATTATTATTTATTTCGCTAAACGCTTTTAACGAAAAAAAAATGATCACTTTTGGGCAAAAATTATCATTGTCTTTCTATCTAATTAATTCGAACACTTTATGTACGTATAATATTAATTGTAATTTTACCGTGTAATTGCGTGTAGTTTTTCGATTTAAAATTGCCTTAGAACCTAAGTAATTTACGTGTCACAAACAAACTGAAAAATAAACAAAACTATAACAGCGTTACCCGAGTACTTATGTACGGTATTTATTATTTTTGAGATTTGCGTGGTTATTAATTCAAAAGACCAGAAGTTCTCTATTGTATGTAATGTTCATAGAAGTTTGAATACATTTACCATACGTTTCATTATTTTCAGCGTTTTCGATGTTTAGTAAACATATTCTTATAAAAACCGTGGATGTAAATATGGAAACGTACATAAAATATAAAGTTGAATTTTAATATTTATTTATTTTTTTTATTTGTTTTATACCCCTATGTGAATTCAATATTTAAAGTATATCGCGTTTGAGTTCAAGAAATACATTTATAAAAGATGTTGGATATTAAATAAATTACTCGGATTCGATTTTAAAAACTTCGCGTATGATCAATAATAATTTATATTGGTACATATATTATGCACCTACGAAAAATTGAATTTTCTTCGTGTTATTCAATGTATGAGTTTGTTGAAAGTTCAAGTTTATATTTCGTTTTAATAAATTATTTTATATCGAAAGTAACTCACGATTTTCTTCTAGGATTCGGTTAAAAAACGCCAGTTGTTTAAATATGAAAAATATATTGATGTTCATAAAAAATAACTCGACCATTTTCGGAATTACGAAAGATAATGTATTTTATTTATTTAAAAATAGAATCGTCAGTGTTACTATTTTTAAATAATGGAACAATAATAATAAACGACTAGAATTTATTTTTCGTTTATTTATAATTTTGCGTTAAATACGAAATTACGTTTAAAAAGTCAAAAATCAAACATCAGCTTAAAATAGAAATCATCATTTTAACGACCATACATTTTTGATACGAATGTATGTTTAATTATCATTTGTTTTTTATTCCAACACTGAGTGTAGGCAAATAATATACTTATTTGATTAGCCTAAATAATAACTCGATGCGAGAACATTATTTTAAGCTCTTCATATTGTGTCTAAAATAATTTAAACAATTCGTGTTAAGTATTTTATCGATCGTTTAATATGTATTTTGAATTCGTAAAATTTCAATTTAGTATCAGTTAAAATAATGTTGCAATACTTATTGACATTGAAAACTACACTACAATTTTAAATAATAATCGTTTATTCGTTTTATGTTCCATAATTTTAATTACAACGCACAAACCCTTTACAACTTTCATCTGTCACTACTCTCTGGATGTACTTTTACAGTCCTCTAAAAAAAATCAAAAGTGACGGCTTTAAGACTTATAATTATAAAATATTACATCATATTTAACCTTAATTATTGAACCAAAAGTGTCGTAGCGGGTGAATATTATTTTATAAATATCTATTAATAATCATCGCTATATTTAAATATATATATATATAACTGTATTCGGTTTGAAACAAAAATGGTATTTATTACTTTACAACCATAATGAATTTTTGTTGAAAGTTTAACTATTCTATTACAGAAACATTGCAATCTAATCTAAACGAAAAACGTCTTTCGAAAAGTTGTTTGTATACTTCAAGTTTTATCTACTTTAAGTACTATAATATATTACATGTTTATAATGAAAGTTTTTATCGGTAAAATTAAAATCATTTTTAACACGATATGGTGGAAAAGGATATTTTTACTATCGTTGTAAATTATTTTAATTAAAATTTGGCCGTGGTATGGGTGTTTCTGTTGAACGAATTTTGTTAAAAATAATAGCGATTAATTCTACTTTATAAATTGTGGAAATAAAACTTTCGTAATTAACGGTTTAGGAGTTAGTGACAGACCGACAAAATGGCACTGTTAACCCCATAACCAATGACAAATACAATTGGAAACCCCATGCCTGTGTTTTACGGAGTTATTGCTTATCTCGTTTCGTATTCAAAACATGTGCGACAGACGTGGACCAATAGTACGTTTCAATGGCAGAAAATTATTCGAAAACGTTTTTTTTCCGGTTTTGTTCAAAACTGTTAAGCAGTTCTGTACACATTGTGCACCGAGGGTATACGCCATACTAATGACATACCAGAATGATAAAAAATTATTTACGGGTTTAAGGATAAAAAAGACAGTATTTGTCCACGCATAATTTTTTTTTTTTGTAATTCGAGGATGACAAAAGTTAAAAATAACGTTAAATGAGTTTACACTATTATTTTTAAAACGCTCTGAAAATACCTACTGGGTTTATTTAAAGAGGAATTACGTATAATATGATTTAATTCGATATTAATTTAATTAACTGTTAAACATTTTTAGAAATCGTTGTATACATGTTTGAAATAAATCGAAAATCTTATACACTTCGTTAATTTAATCAAAATTTCGATTTTAATACCGTATAAATATCAACGTTTAAATATATTTGGATAAAGTTATAAGTATATTATTTAATATAATACGAAAACATATTAAAAACAGAATAAAGTTATACATATATATATATACGTATACTAGTATATGTGTCTGCATGTAATACCAATTTATCATCGTTTATTTATATTCAAAAGTTTGAATATTTTAACCTCATCTTTTGACAGAAATTATAATATATAAAAGTTTTAAAGAATATACCGAGTCAAATGCTAAAGAAGGAAAAAGCAATTACTACACTTTCAAATTGTACGCTATACTTGTGATATCCAAAATTCTTATGTATAAAGTTTACCTTATAATAATGGTTACATATAATAGAAAATAATATTCGTTCGAATATTAAATTATTAAATATTACGTAGAAACGAAAAAAGTAATAAAAACACCGAAAACGTATTTGCTGGGTGGAATAAGCTGAAATATGAAAATAAAATAACAGTATCGTGTTCAATGGTTGGTCGCGTTTAAAAAAACATATGCCGCATATTAATAAACAATTATTAATAAATTATAACGGAATTATACGAAAATGAAAATTAAAAAGTATTTAGAACAGTATTAAATTTCTCGAAAATCGTCGTTCATTTAAATAATTTTTGTAACTGCTCTATAGTCGAATAAAAAATCGTTATACTTACGAAGTTTATCGGAACACTTTGATGTATAACATTTGCATTCGATAAAGAACGAAACATTCGTATTTACGCTACCTGAACGACATATTTGTAAAAAAAGAAATCTTAATACGCAGCGTTTGCGTCGGTTTTGAAAACATTTAAATATATTTCACGCAAAGCACGGGTGCGAAATGTTCAACGAAAACGGCTTTCGGTAAGTACATTATTATTCCCATTAAAACGGGTTTGACGCCACTAGACAACACAATCGTAGTACGAGTATTTTCGTGGTATTCCTGGTAATGAATTTCTGGTTCGTGAGTGCGCAACGGCGTTAAGCGTAAAACTCGACGTACTTTGATGATTTCAACAAAAGTATAAAATAAAACGATTCGACTAGTTTCCGCCGATTTGCGCCATAGTCGTACCTAATAATGTTGACATCGACGTCGCATAAACTAGACGTGGACATGTTTCGGTACGGCAGAAAGACAAAACTATAATTACGATTCGTTTAAATACTACGGTATCATAACGCGTTCGTTTTCGCGGTCGCACTGCGCCGGGCATTTCGTAAAACGCGGTTTATTATTGCGAACGAACGGTTCGGCGAACGATTAATATTTCAAATAGCTATCGCGGACGGGGCCCTCATCAATTTATTATTAGCAATTAATAATAACGGCGGGCCGTACGTCTTTAGTATTCACGCATGTCACCGAGATTACTACGTTGCTGCCACCGCGTACCGCAATTAACAATTCCTTTTGTACTCCCGTCGACAACAATGTCTGTATTATAATGTATCGCGCGTATTTACGGTATATCATCGTAAACGTGTAGCACAGTGTACTTGAACAATCGTCCGTACCAAATATGTAAGACACCGCAGTGAAAACGAACGTAATTTGGAATCCAAAGTCCTTTACGCTGTTTTATCGGAAAACGCTAACAATGAGTCGTGTACCTATCAAAGACACGTTCGGTTAAATTTCGTAACTGACATTTTTTACGGTCTCTTGTTAGAGTCGATACGTCAATCGTGCGCCCGTATATCGAATTAAATATTATTCGACCGTCAACGTTGTTGTTAGCCCACGAAATATAGATTTACGTGTAAAGTCTGTTTACATTTAAAACTATGCCTATCCGAACGACTTGATTTGGAATATTCTAAATAGGCCCGTCTTATTGGTGGAGAAGGCAACGAACGTTGAAACTTTTTATTTACATAAAATTTTGTTTGAACGATTTATATTCGATATCCATTGATAACATCAAGTACCACAACTATTATCTAAACGAATATTTTCATTACATACTTCAAATAAACACTCGATAATCGTTTAATATTAATATATAGGAAGATGATGTACATTTACTCATGGTACTCCATAAATTATACTCCACTCTATCAAATACTAATATTTTATATTACTTATTAGATCAAACGTAATCAATGATTTTCGTATACACTTTATTTAAAATTTTGGATTTTAATATTCATATTGCATTCGACTTCAGTATTACATTCTGCCTCTTTATTGAAAATACCAATACAAATACCACTGGTCGTAATATTATTGATGAAAATAATCGTTAAATAAAATGAAAATATTACATAATTTAGTACATCTACACTGAAATAATAACAAAAAAATTTTGACGTTATATCGCCACTATTTTATAACGAATATGTCAACAATACCCACACGCATCTTTGGAAGTTAGATTGTAGCGTGTGAAAAATTGTTATACGTCATAGTAATAATGACGGTCATACCTATCGACTCACAAATTGAGCACAACGTACTTAACAGAGTAACCAGCAAACGATTGTCTTTATAGATGTTCTAAGTAAATCGATAATTGCTATATCAAAACGTAACAATGACGGAAATTCGCGGTGAAGACAGTTGCTTGTTCCATGGACGTACATACGGTTATACGTCTTCGCTATTTGTAACGGAATATTCGTTTATTTATTTTATTATACGAATCGAATAAACAAAGGGCAATAATAATATTGTAAAACGGTAACATTGAAGGTAATTGAATTTTGGTTGTCACCGACAAATTTATAGTAATTTCACTTTCCGGTACATATTATATTTTATTTAAATTTGAGTTCCTGTTTATGCACGTGAAACGGCCAACGTTAAAGAAATATTTTGTTTGTAGTTCGTTAATAATGCACTCGTACGGCATATACAATATAAATTATACTGTATAAGTGTAATATACTATTAACTGCGTTTATTTAAGTACAAAATGTACATACTAATTCTCTACTGTTTTATGTAAATTTACACCAAATAGTTCTTAAGTGAACCAATAAATCGTTTTATTATTATTATTATTATTATTGTTATGTAAGCTGTATAATTTTAAGCGCAACTTTTTATAAAAGTCGATACTTTTGAAAAATTGATATTTTACATTCGATTGTCGTTTGAAATGTAAAAACTATTACGAAAATATATGTGAAACCTCACGATTTCCAAAAATCATGTATTCTAATTTGTGAATAAAATACGATCAAAGACGACGACGACAAATAAAAAATGAACACGATATTGTACATAAAATTACTACGCATTACCCAAAATTATACGCGTCGGATACAGAATGGTTTATAATAAAAAATTCCCGCACAAAGGGACGCGTAACGTACGATGATTGGTTCTGTTAAATGAGATAAAAAATATACGAGAATCTCAAATCATACGACGAAACGGATAAAAAAAATTAAATTATAAAGCGTAAAGTATATATTTCGAAATGAAATTAAATAGTAAAATACAACGTGGACGAAACCTTATTAATAAAATTATAAGGTAACAACCATTGTTGAGTAATTCTTCTAAATTTTAATTAATCAAAGAAAATAATTTACACGACATTGCAATGTAAAATTTAAAAAACTCGTTAAACTAATCACCGTGGGTGTAACATCATCGCGAATAAAGAAAATAAAAGCTTCGATAGTGTCTCGTGGTTCCTTTGTCCAAGACGAAATGTGTCATAAATAATATCGAATATTCAACATCCATGCTCCGATATTCTGTTGGCCTATAGATATTTGGTCAATCTGAAAAAATATTATCTAAATAGTTCACCATTAACACCGACACTGTTAAAATGCTTTAAATTGTAATAAACAGAACAACGTGAATCTATTAGAAATACATTTTACATTTTATGCCATTGTGGTACATATTTTGTTGAAGTTGATTTACGCGTTAAATATTCACAAATTAGCCTACGTTATTAATGAAATATATTATTATTCGATAGATTCAAACAACATTAAAAGCCTATAAAATAAAGATAAACGTAAATAATAAATCGCTTACGTTCCTAAATAAATTAAAACTTCGTTTTTTTCGTAATACAAAATCAACTTAAAGAACTACGCGTGGATTACGACGTTTTTCTATTCCGCGTAATAAATAGTTGAAAATCTGTACGTACGCGACATTCGAAATACGCGTAACGTCAATTACGATAACTCGATTTTTAATTCGTGATTGTTTTATCCTTATAGGTCACATGGAACGTTGAAAAATGCGTGTTCTTTATTATTCGATTAAAAAACTATTCGAACGGAAAATTTAAATAAAACACACGACATTGTAACCGAAGGTGGTGGGCTCAACGAAGGGTCAACAGGTAACTCGTTGACGGAACGGACAATCAAAGTTACGGGGCACGCAATGTAACATGATTTCCAGCAATTGTCGGTTCGGCCAATTAATAGCGTTATTATTACGTTAACGTTAAAAAATGTTTTGATGGCCATTTTTGTGTATACATAACATGTCGAAAATAATGTTTTTGTGTAGGCCTATTATACTGTTTAAAATGTGTGTATATATACGGAGAACATTTTTTTAACTTTTGTTCTTACAGGCAGACCAAGATTATTATTTTTATTTACTTTTCTGGGAATCGAAATCGATTATTGTTTTCTGTTCAAAAGTAATTGCAAAATTATAACGATTTATATTTTTAAATAAAAATATCAACGACTTTATATTCGATTTCATTTTAAAGTTATAAGGCAATTGGATTATTTCTTTTACGTAAATATTACGCCACACAAACACACACATACACATACTCCCACACACACATATATTATATGTATGTATGACGTAATTATAAATTAGTTGTTCCGTATTTTTGCAAAGAAATGTTTTACGATAACCTAAAATACGTATTTTTGTGAATTTACTTGAAAATATAATGTCAGCGTTTTACAACTTCGATTTATATTGTACGCACATACACTCAACATGGTAAACAATCGATAATAAATTATTTCGAGAAAACATCGTGTCATGTGTATCTTATATATAATATAGTGTAATAAGATTATTTTACTCAGACTTGTTTAACGTTTAGGTACTTAATTATTACTAGTTAGGTACACACCCGGTTATACAGACACGTGTATGAAGTTCAACCGCCTAACACCACGAAATACGTTATTTGCAAAAGAAATAATGTTCCTCGCGTTTGTTCATTTCACGGGTATTACAAATTCAAACCACGACTACAAAAACGTAATGCCTTCTGGTTTATTTTTATGATAAATGTAGTCATTTCAATATGAATAGTTTAAGCATGAAAACTTGTAAAACTTATAATACGGGTATCCGTAACTTTTTAATATAAAGAATTAATTAAAACCATTTTTGTTCTTAGTTATAAATATTATAAATAGTTATTCACGCAAATTCCTAATACACGGTTCACGGTCAATTATTTATTTTATTCGTAAGCGACGGGTCGTTCGGTTTTTGACGTGACAACGGTTTACTAGAGCTAATTTAATAAAAGAGAAAAATATAAACGTTCGGATATAATCAAATATATAATATCGTCACTATGAAAAACGAAATCGTCTTCTCGAAAAGCGAAATGTAATTATCAGGCTAAATTAATAAAAATGTCCAAAGTGATATTTCTCGTATTCAATTACTAATTATCAATTATCTTTCCAATATATATATATATATATGTAATAGAAATGTTGGCAATTTCGTCTAAAGTCATGTCATGACCTATGATCGTCTTCGGCTAGATTTAATGGTCAATTCCACAACGTCGCGTTTTCGTATCAATATCAAAAATATTACAACAGTTGTCTCACAATCGTCCATGACATAGTAATGAGCTTTTACACGAACAAAGACTGACGTTTGCGATTGACGTTATGCCGTTTTTAATTTTTTTTTCCCCCGACGGATTTTACAGCACTACATTATAATGACCCAGTTTCATGTTTGCGTTTATGCGATTTTTTTTTTTTGTTAAGTGTAAATATTTCATAAAAGTTCATGCAAACACGAACGGTTAATATTATAATTTAAAATCTGCATTTTTCACGTTTAGGTTGGATAAAATATGTCAAAAAATAGTATTCATTTCAATAATAACGTTTCGCGTTAATAATGAATTATTATTTTATTCGAATCGTAAATTCATAAAAAAGAAAAAATTAACGCGGACTATTCTTGTTTAATAATAATTATTGTTATCGAATCATTTTACGATTATTTCATAGCTCGGATCGTATTAAAGTTCGTACGAAAACGTAAATTTTGTTTCGCTAAAATCGCATTGTTTTTTTAATATTAAGTGAAAAATAAAATATTTGTAATACAGGATCAATTCGCTGGCGTTGTTGTATTGCCCATACGTACGAGACTTCAGCAAACTCGGCCCTGATTTCTCGGGTTGTAAACTATTTTCAGCGTTTAAACCGTCGTATTTGAATTCGCACGCAAACCGGAACCGAATGGTTTTTAAACCGAAACGCCGCGAACAATAATCCTCCCGTTTGATGATAAAATTACTTGTAGGCATATTCGTTATTACTTTAAACGTCGCGCTTTTCATTTAACCGACACTAAAGTACAATCGACTTTTAAAGATTTAAATTTATTACCAAACACCCGCGATGGTTATAATTGACGTTGGAACTATACTATATATATATATTCACTATCGTCGCAGTTATCAATAAAAATCCAATTTTTATACGAAATGTTTTATCCCAATGTTTGATTACTTTATACGTAATAATATGTATATATATATATATATATATATATATATTATTTACGAGGATAAATTTCTGGTTAGATCGAGTTAATTATACGCCATTTTGTCGGGCAGATATCGAAATCGGGTTAGCGTTCGCCCACCGCGTACGCCAATATTTTCCGCTACGGATATTATCGGTTAGAGGCAATAACAGTTCGAGGAAAAAGAAGCGTCGCTAGATCTATAATATTTAACGTTCGGTGGCCCGTGTGTAAATCTCGTCGACGGGATCGTGTTTGAATACGCCGCGGTTCGACTACCGACTTCTGGCAAATCATCTTTTGTACGGGAAACGCGGGCGCCACGGGCAAACTATTTCCAAAATAAGTTAACGTTCGCCGCCGTACCGAAGTCGACGACGCTACGACGCATAATTTTCTGCTCGTTCCGACTACTGCCGCCGTCACCGCTGCCACCGCCGCCATCGCTACCAACAGAACCCGGTCGTCATCTCGCGTCGTTGCTTAATCGCGTAAATACGTTTCGCCCGCGACTTAGATATTATTAGCGGTTCGTATACAGTGAAAAGCCCTTCCGGCGAAAAGCGACGTTTCGTTCGTCTTCCCGCCACGCACAATAATATACCGTCTCGAATCGCGCCATCATCGTACCGCCGGCATAATATTTTATGAATAATTTTAACGCGAACGTAATATATTTAAATTCGTTATGTGTATATATATACAGGATGATTTTTCTTCACGTCAAGTTTTACGAGTTAAGAAAAATTCAAGCATTCCGTATACATGAAATGTGAGGCAGAATAAAGGCCTAAAATGATTCTCGCCGTAGTTAAAACATTCCTATTCACGTTATATTGTTGATAACGTATGTGCGTGCCGTTAAATGTTAAAAGACAAATAATGTTTGATAACAATGTCCAATAAACGGCGACCGTCCCAATACGTATGTGTTGTTGTGAAATCGAACGACGACACTTTGCAACATTCCACTAATGTTTTTTTAACGCGTGTGTTCCGCGCCTTTGCTTCTGTCTACCCGAATAAATCACACATCAACAAGTTATCGATTCGTTGACAAGGAGTCCACGGGGTTCCGTAAGGAAAGTCGTCGGCAAAGCGCGAATTTTTATGTAAATAAAAGAGCGAAATACGTATTGGGAAAACTATTTAAGGAAAACATTTTCGTCGATATAATACTTACTTTGGACGAAAACACAAGACGTATTACAGGATCATCACTCTTACACGAGAAATCCTTGAAAATTCCGACCGACTTTTTTTCATGCCGAATTTTCCGAATTTTTTGTTATTTGCTGGGTTGGCGCACGAATAGAACGAACATTTATGGATTTTGTAGGAATACCCGAACGAATGATCGAGAACAACTTTATAACCACTATGACAGTATCAAAAATCTATAAATTACGTAACGTTATTCATTACCTGTCTGATTTTATTTAATGTGACGTTCGGTTTCACGATTTACGACCGATCGGACAAATAACTAACATGTCCGCAAATGAATAAATATTTAAAAAATACGTATTTATGGACGAAATATTGAAAAACACTCATTCCCTTTAAATAATGAACAAAAATTCATTCTGTTTTACTCGGGTTGTTATACCAATCGTACTCGTTTCCGATCGAAACTCGCAAATCTGCGCTAATAAAATTATATATTTATATAAAAATTCGCGCTTCGTTCATCAACATTGTACTTAAGTCGAAATAACTCTCCAAAATATACTCTACAATGAGACGAAAACCGTCACCAGTACGAAATGCTCTAAAGTGTGCGATAACTGAAACCTACAGACCACCCGATGCGAGATACGCAACAATTATATGGTACATCAATGACGGCTACGGTTTCGTTGACAATCCCTGTGTGAATATCAAACGAAGCCTATTTCCAAGTTTATAAAGCCCTCGACTGATAACAATCGCCGAAAAGTTAACCAAAAATCAAGAGGAAATTGCACGCCGTGCGAAACTTCAGCGTTCGATTTCAGAAATGCGTATGCGCGGACGTTCACCGTTCACTGGACTTTGTTTTCAATCGTTTCTCATCGTCTTAACCCTTGGAGTCGCATATTTCGGTTTTCAATAATAAAAAACGAAAATATTATACATTTTTTTAACTTCGACGATATGTTTAAATTTTTTATTTCCCGTTTCCCGGACCCGTCGTTTATCTATTTAAACGAAACGTCGAATAATTTGTATGTACGAAAACAATGCGACCATATCGAGTGTGTTTTGGTTTAACGAAATTCGGGGTACAATAGTTGCAACGCGGGTAAAACAAGCTATGCACAGTCGTGGCGATCGTTTGTAAGAAATAAAACACGTTTAAAATCATGCGTAGATATTTTTTATATTCGTCATCGGCAACTAGTTGATTTTCGCATTATTATTTCTTATGGAAAGGATAACTCTCACGTACGAAATATTTTGTTAAATACGTAGTGTGTGTGTATTTATGTATATATAGTCTGTAGTGTGCGTATAGTATTCGGCCGATAACGATTTTTGTGTGTTGAATTAGAGGTATGTCGCAATATATTGTCGAAAATTCCAAACTGATAAGACGCGGTATTTATAATGCAGTTCGCATATGCGGTGCGGCGTTTGCATATTAAAATTATCTTTGGTAAATGCGTTACTAATAAAACAAGTTTTCCGAATTACCATAATTCAATCTGCCTTCTTGTCATCACCTCGTCTACGCCGCTATTTCCGAACGCGAAGGGCCGTTATGCGTCGCATACGCATATAGCTATAAAAATTTGGACCATTCGGAGAGCCAAGTGCGTATTATGTTATAAGCTATCTCTTCGAAAAAAAAGATTAAATATTTAAAAAAAAAACGATCGTTTTTTGAAGACAACGGTAGACATTAAGAAATTTATCGTAGTTTGCCGTTCTTTCGTTACATGTATAATGTCACTGGGATAGCATGTCATCGACGCCATCCTTCATATTGTTTGTTTTCTCCGACAAAATCTATAACAATGATTACGTAAATATAACTTGGAGAAATAACGAATCGTTTATTGTATTTCTTATCAGCAATTCATGTACGTATTCATATTCATGACATATATTTTATCGGCAGTTGTTTACTTTTAATTACAAAATAAATTATTATTACGTATCGTTATATAAATTTTACAATTTATATAAGAACGCTTAAGATATCAGAAATGTAAAATAAAGTCAAATCTCGTATGTATTTTACACACACACACACACACACACACACACACACACACACACACACACACACACACACACACACACACACACCCACACCCACACCCACACACCCCCCCCCCCCC
>JAIPRN010003889.1:0-18298 GCA_025469175.1 Geopemphigus sp. TES_GeoC_2020 | reverse complement strand
CGATCGATTTATTTATTTAAAAATTACCTCTCCCCCCCCTCTTCGGAAATTCAGGTCTAAGTACGCCACTGCTTGAACGGTTAGACGCGCGTACATTTTGTTTCCCGTAACAGTCCCATCCGCTAAAATGCTGAAAATGTCGACGGGTTTTTTACGTTTCACAATCGACGTTGTCGGTCGTATTCCAATATCGTATATTATTTCCGGTTGTTTCATCCGATTATCGTAAATCGAATAATTTCGTCGCCGAGAAATACATTTTTAACACTGCCGTTCCTAATTGGTAGATACGATAAAAAAAAAACGGTACCGAGGAAGGACGTGTACATATCTTATAAATATGACATTGCGACCGAGATCTACCGACTGGCGATATAAAAAATCCGGTAACGGCGGTTTTTAGTTCGTCGCCAAGTCCGGTTTAGAGTTCGGTTTATAAATTTTTCAAAACGTTTTGTTTTTCGTAAATCTTTCCTGAAAAATGCGTGGAAAAAGTTGAAAATGCCGCCGAAACTCGATCTTCGCGGGTACGTATAAAAAACGAACGTAAAGCGAATGGTAATTAATAAAACGTTCACGGTGAATTCGAATCTAATTTCGGGTCACAATTATTTCGTCGATCCGCCTACCGCCGTAGCAATTAGCTAGGCGTTAAAAAGAACGGATAATTAAAAAACGCGTACGGTTAATAAAACAATGGGCGAACAATAAAATATTCCGTTATTATTCTCTCCTTTCGCCCTGATCGTCTACCAATGGTCACTAAAAATAATGAAACGTACGTTTTGATCATAGAGGTGTTGGCGTCTGTGTATACGTCGCTATAAGAACATCACGCGCTGGGCGGACGGTACTGTCGTCGGCCGTTTTCATTTTCCGACGATGAATATTAATCGTTTTTTATTTTTTTCGTTCGCTTTATCGTACGTATCGTTTTCGAAACGTTTCGAACGAGCCATATTCTAGTACTTATGTTTCGGATAAATGCGCTTAGGAGGGTACGAAGTGGGGCGGCGGCATAACTGAGTTTTCTGAAACTCGCGTTACTACGGAAACGCGCTCGGAAATTTATCGTTAATTTTTGTACGGGTTCGACGTGAAATTGCGACGTATTTATCCGCGGAACGTAATTAGACGGCGGTTGCAAAGATTCCGACGAATGGGCTTAATATTATGAGGACGAGGCGCAAATTTGGCCAGGTCTAGAAATCATAAGAGCCGCCGTCATTCCGGGGAATTACTACTGGTCGGAAAAATTCGACTAAGTAAACGCGGTTACCACGGTAACCGTAGTTATAGAAAATGAACGATTAACGATGGCGATAATTGTTTAAAGTTCGTTTTAGCGAGCTCGTACATTTTGTCCTTTAAGCGAATCGATCGAGGCGCCCGGTACCGTCGATTATCAACTAGTTTCGTCGCTCAATTTTGTAATAATCGAAAATAATTATTTTCGCTATATACGCTATTATACACGTTCGCGCTTATGAATAATAGATTCGCAGACGCTTTCGTAATCGGTTTATTATTGTGTTAAGAACGGGAGACGAATCGTTTAGCATATTTTATAAATAACTATTATAATTCGGACGGCGAAAAAAGTCGAAACGACCTTTTTATTATTATTTCGTTATTTGAAAAATTTAAAAACGATTTCTCTCTCTATAATTAGTTTTTGGTTCGAGGTTTCGTGTTTGTAACTAATTGCAAATAAAAACGACTAATATATCGGCGTACCTATACACAGTATAACATACCGAAGTCAGTTGTTTCATTATCCGTCCGTCGAGGTTTTTAACAAAATTTGTCGTTTTTATTCGTTACGTATTCATTATTTTTTATAATTATATTCCTTTTCCTTACATGTCTCGACGTAATATTTTGGTTGTCGAACGGGCGAACCCACACTCGTATTAACCTGTTTCCATTAAACTCGAATAATTAAAACGAAAACGTTTTTTTTTTCGTTTACGGAATTATTAAAATTATCGCTTAAATATCCGGTGGTTTAATAACGTAGTACGACGGAAACAAATATTACTAGTGTTTGTAAATATTCGATAACGTCTCGTAAATTTTCAATAAAATATACTGCGGACAGGTTGGCTATTCTCACGTCGCCGGTACCTAAATGTGAACGGTTTATTTGTCGTAAATTATTCGTCAGTTTTTCGAAATTAACGCGCGTAAATTCCTCTAACACGTATTGCCCAAGAAGAGGTAATAAAAATCGACAGGCGCTATCGGTTGCAAAATTAAAAGCCGATTAGTTGAACGAATAAGCGCAGGGAGTTAAAATGCCGGTATCGCGAAACAATGTCGAATAGAAGAACGCGCAATCAGCTTTCTGGACAAAAAAGGCACAAAATGTAATTCCCGAAGTATTATGGGCCGGCTGGCGGTAAAATAATATTAGTAAAACGAAAATCGCCTCGGTTTTATACGCGCCGTTGTCGTCTTAATGGTATTTTTGGAATTTACAAGGAAAATCCAAGACCAATTTTTACCGCGAGAATATTATATAATATATATATATATATATTTCGCAGCACGCGAAATTATTATTATGACGTATCTACGTATATTGAATTCGTATTTTGTATAATATAGTGTATTCTTCATAAAACATATTTCAAACCGCTTGCCGAGTCTGTGATTTTTTATTGTATATATATATATATATATATATAGTGTTGAATTCGTACAAACCAACTGGTAAACTAAATAACAACAGGAACTGCGTTTTATATCGCGTATGCTAGAAGTCGTGACCGGAGGAGGGTGAAAGAGAATTGAATTTCCCGTGTTCATAATGAAGTCTAAAAAGGAAATCTTTTCAGCGGTAAACTCGATTGCGCGCCAAAAGTCGTTTTAAATTTATATTAAATTTTTCCCTCGGCCTTAAAAAAAAGTGTATATATATATATATATAAAACATTACAACGTTTTAAAAACATTTAATATTTAAACAAAATATACTAGTTATAATGAACGTTGTTTTTACGTGAAAACGAATTCGGATCGACGTTCTAGAGTTTTGAAATAATATCGACGAGACAAATTAAACGTAAAACGCGAATTATAATAATACGCGTGTCCTAAACGCGAATGGGAACGACGGTTATGATCCAATGGACGGCGTTGTATTGAATCCGTTCTAGGACGATTCGTCATTTTCGCTTTCGACGGCAACAAGCTGGCACGTTGAACGTTATAATTAATACGTTCGGTAATAAACGCGATTATCTAAATTGTTCGTTTACGCGAATTTTGTCGGCGATGCTTAACCCCCCCACCCCGACCTACTCACGTACTATTTACGATACGACCGGCTGCGGCGAGCGATCGGTAGATATTTTATGATTCGCTCCGACGTTGGTCTACGAGTTTAAACATGTTCGAACGCGTTGACGGACGACCCGAACAGATTTCGATTGTCGACAACAAAAAGTTCGACGTTCATATAACAGGCGGTCTTTCGGCGGTAATCGCCGTGTTTATTTCTTTCGTCACTCGTCGTCACTATCGCGTATTTATATATATATATATATAGTTTTAACGTAAACCTTTCTACAGACGCGCGGTATTCCATCGGGATTATTGTTGTCGGATAGAAAGACGGAGGGTGAGTTAAAGAGAGAGAGAAAGAGAGATATCAACCGGGAAAATAAAAAAAAATCCAACAACCTTAATCTTTCACGTAAAAACCGTTTAAAGATTTGCGCGTACGCGAAAGTACACACACACACACACACACACAGAATGAACCGAGGAACTGAAAAAAGAAAGGAATTCAATATACCTAATAACTCAGAGGCGCCAGAGCAATTCGCTTTTATTTTTGACCGTGTTCTCTCCGTTTACGCGCGCATTCGCGTTGTTTAAAAATTTCCTTTCGCCTTTTTTTTTTGTTTTCCGGCTGGTCCCTGGCAATTATCCCGGTCCGCCCTCGCGCTATTCGTCTTACTCGAACGGTCGTGTTCGTGTCTGTTTTTCGCTTCCGTTTAACATTAAACGTACCGACCACTTTAGTGTGTGTGTATGTAGGGGCAGCCGCTGACCGACCCCAAGTGTTATAGAGAATCGCCACCGTTGCGCGCAATTACCGGCGAGTGGAAAGAAAGAAATAGGACAATTACGCACCGCGCTCGGCCCGAGAACGGTAGCGTCGACGACGACGCTCGAGACCCGTGTACGCTATTTACCGGGCTGGACACGTTGACCGATATTTTTCTCGGACTGCACGAGTAAACTTTGTAAAGTAACTCGACTTGGAATGGTCGTGTGTTCCTGCTTTCCGGTAATCGTTAATGACCCGTAATACGTATTCGTAATTCTATAGAACAATCGATGTAGAATAGTTCCGTCGTAATCCATCGAAACACGCTCGTTTGTTAAACACGTTTTACTCTTTCTCGAAAAACGGTTAGTCGGGCTATCGCGGCATTCGGAATACTTCGTTAAACAGTATTCGTTATCGAATTCCGAATAATCGTTAAACGCGAGTACGTATTATTTCAAAAACGGAAAACATTCGTTCCGCGCTACCGTAACTATATTCACGAATAAATTATCGACGGACAATCGAACTTCATTGCCGGCGTATTCGACGAATACGTTAATTTGACATATTTATCATAAATACGTACGAAACGCGTGTACCCGTACACCGAGCGCGCCTTTTCCCGTCACACGTCCGTCGGGCGAATTTTTCGCACAATATCGTCCCGGTTGGTCTACGTGTACGAAACGTTCACCAGGTCGTTGTCGGAAACGTGGAACGAAACGCCGCGAGTTTAATTTCGACTATAACTCGCGTAGTCCGGCGCGAACGTGCATGGAATCACGTCGATCGATCGTGTACGCGTCGTCCGCCTGCGTTACATATTCGATACGTTTTTTTTTTTAGGTTCCTCGTAAGAAGAACTCGGACGTATAAAACTATACGAATTGTCATTTTTGTCTCGATTTTTTACATTTTTACACACACTCACACATATATATATGACGTGTACGGACGTGTGTACAACAAACGTGACGTAAGAACGTACGTATATTATTATCTTGTCGGGGTCGTATCCACCGGAACAACATGAATATTACGCCGTTGCGGGCACGTGCCGCCCCGTTCCGAAAAAACGCGCACGTCGAAACACACGCGGCGTAAAACGTCAAAACGATTTTGTAATCCTTCCGATTCGTTTCGAATTACCCGCGCCCGGTCGCCGCTGTTACGATTACCCAGTGGTTGCTACCATTACGCGATCCGTTCAGGTCTCCCCCTCCTCCCCCGCGCCAGACGTCCGTTTCGGACTACCGCGCGGTTTTTTGAAATCGACTCCGGACGACGACGCGCGGTCACGTAAATCGTTACCGCGAATTTCTTAAGATGGTACGAAAAAACCGGTGGTATACATTGTACACATTTGTCGTTGGTAAATTCTTAGGTTTTTTTTTTTGTTCCATAATGAATATGCAAAGAAGACATCGTTGAATGACGTTCATAGACTATCAATTATCGCCAAACAACCGAACGGTTCTAGATAGTAATACTGGAATCGCGAAAAAAAAGAACGAAACACGTTTTCCGAAAAAGTAGGGGAAAAAACTAATACAAATAGGAACGACGTGAAATTTGTTCGGGAAAAGGCGTTCGTAACGATACGATATATATATATTACCGTATGGAATGTAAACGAAACCCGTGTTTGTGTATTGAGAATTGCTTCGAAGAATACCATAAACGAACACTATTTAATTAGTATTAGGTTTTAGAGTGCATTTTATCTGTCGAAACGTATAGGTGACCGCTATTTATTTTATCGCGTAATTCGTAAACACGCGTAAATACTGACTGAAATTTAAAAATAGAATAGCGCGGTAAATTAAATAAAAAATTTAAGGAACTATACGCGTTCGGGGTAAAGAAAAGAGAAACATTACGATTTAAAATAACGAACATATCATTTTTTGTACGACATAGTGTTTACACACCAAACGGCTCGTTTTGACGCGTGTTCCGCATTTTCCTATTAAATTACGACATAATAAAGGATTAAGAACGGATAATTGTTTGTTTTATCGTAAAAACGACGGAACATACTCGGTATTAAAGCGCCGTCCAGAAAGGTAGTTACGAACTTGCGAATATATGTTTCGGAGAAATTCGGCCGATCGTGTTCGCGATATCGGCACTTCAACGATATAGGTTTTTTTCGTTCGCGTTCATCGCGAAATTAAATTGTTTTTACGCGCCGCTTTAAGGGAATTAAACTTCAGTGAAACGTGTTTAGTTTGCTCGAAAAGCATATTGCCGGCTCCGAGCGTAGACGATTTCTACGAAATACAATATTTACTGTAACGCGATAGATCAAACGTTGCCGAACGTAAATTGCGCGAAAATCGAAAATAATTACGAGATAACGTATATACGATTCGAATACGTCGACGATATACGAAAAATATCCGAAACTAACGTTAACCTATACGGGTAAACTGTTTCTGCCTAATGGAATTGCGTATAAACGTGATACCGACCGGCCTGTAGAACGATCGGTCTACTGTGCGTGTTTACGCCACAAGAACGACCAAACGGATCGACCGCGGCGGCCGATTAATCGACGTTATCGAAAACCGTCACGGGAGTCGAACAACGCCCGTTTCATACGTAAAACGATGGCGCGACGTTTCCGTTCGATACGCGGGAAACGAATTTTCCTAAGTTTTTTGACAATTCGAACGAAACGCAACGGGACCGACGAGTGTATATCGGTACGAAATGTCGACAGTGTTACGATTAATATTTGCCGCGGACGTCGTTTCCATCCTGAAAACGAGTTCGTTCTCTCCCGTAAAACATTCGGGTACGTGTTTTTATTCGCGCGGTCGTTGCCTTATTTTATTTTCCAATCGAGGCCACGTGCCGGGCGAAAAGCGCACAATAGACTTAATTGAAACGTACGAAAAAACGCTGTCCAAGAGGAGTGTCGCCGCCTCCGCAAGTCGCCACATCCAAAAACGATCTACCATAACACGGCGGCGGCGGAACGTGCGCGGACAATCATCGGCCTTTCGTGGTTACATCGTGTTGTATTACTCGACCGTTATACGATCTATAGTGTTCCTACGATCCCGTATAATATACCGATAAAAGCAACGCGGAAAACGTATTTTCGTCCTAATAACGCGTTGGCCAATGATGCGCGCGATCTGTTGTTTTTTATCAAAAACGTCGTTCGTGCGCTACGGGAAAATGCACGCGACGAGTACGCGATAAAAAAAACGTTGAAAAATATACGCGAACGTAATAAAACGAGAAAGGACGTAAGGGCGTTTTTTTTTTCAATCTGAGTAACACCGACGTCGTAAAAACAACGGCCGCACTAAAAACTGACCAAACGAATCGATATTTTCGTAAGTAAATACGTCGTCGAAAATCGAAACGTCGCGGTTAACACGGAAAATAATTCCACGGACGAAATATACGGCGCTTTTGAATCGCGCTTGGCGCGAACGTATAAAACTGATTTCGCGTATCGGTTGACGTTTTTACTACGCGTCGTTTGGTTCGCGGACGTTTACAATTTTCGTTGGAAAATTTCGATTTCATTCTTATTTATTTCCCCCCCCGCCGTGTTTCACCGGCAGTGAGGTGAAACCGTCACCTAGGAGGTGTCTTCCAATATTACTGTCATTTATTGAGCGTAACTCAACAGGCACAATTACCGAAAAAAAAAACGCTCGTACCTCGCAACAAACGTTATCGCACTCGGTACACGTATTTCCCAAGGCTTCGTGGGGCGAACTCCTTTTACCCTGGCGCCATTGCTATTAGCTCATAGGGTTGTTCAAGGTGCACCGTGGCGTATGACCGCGAAGGCCATGGGTCGTCATAGGGACCACCAGCGCCGAAAAATATTCATATATAATAAGGTCACAGTAATTCGTAGCCAATTTTCGGAGCGGGACGACGGATGTCGTTTGGCACTCGGTCCACCGCCGGGTGTGGTGGTTGAGTTGTTCCACTATCTTGCGCCTGTCCCACAACCACCACGTCGCGGCCGACGTAGGCACCTCAGCCAAAAGCGGGCCGTACTAAGTCGGCGAAATTAATCGGCGACGTTTCCCGCACGGCGCGCCCTAGGGATCCCCGCTCCCGTGGCACCGACTAGGTTTATAAATGGTCGATATCGGTGGATCAACTCGGGTCGTTGGCTAAGCTAGCACTCGGTACAGTATCCCGTAGGCTCACCGCGCAATTATCTAACGGCATAGTCTCACGCGTGTTCCGCCCTGTTTCTTACGCTCGACCCTGAGAGCCAGTCTTCTCGGGGCCGCCTCAAACCCGTCACCCTAGACATCATGTCTTGTCTCATTTCTCCCTCGGACCGGACTTGACCCACCATCCTAAGCGATTTTCATTCTAGATGAACGAACGTGCGTTCAAACTCGCGTAACAATTTCTATATTATATTGTCTAAATACGGGGGGGGGGGAGCGCGGGGATGTTCGAAAATTCGACGCGTGTACTTACTTAGTAGTAAATTCATTTTTTCGCGCGAAGTCCTCCGGGGGTTTGGACGAACGCGGTGGGAATTTCGTTTTGGCTTTATTATCCAAGTGCGTATAATCAAAGACGAGACCCGCCCGAGAGCATACGCCGTGATATAAATTACGTATCGGTTCGAATGGAGGTTTTTCGAAAAACGTCGGTTTAAATACTCGAGGAATGATAATAAATAATAATTTTATCGCACGGGGAATCTCGATACGTTAATAAAAAAATATACGCAAAAGAAACTTTATACCAAATATCAAAATATATTTTCTTCGAGTTTTCAAATTACGTTATACATTTGCATTATACTGTCGTATTTTCGTTATACTCGGTTTCATTCAAATATACCTCGATCATTTACCCGTATTTAGTCGTAGAAACCTATACGTTACTGTTTACGAATACGAATTTTTTAAGACAATATTACGTTAAGAAACTATTTTTAAAATAAATTCGTATTTATACATTTTCTGTATTGTATAATACAAACGTATATATAAATATATTACGCGAATATAATAAACACCGATATAGTCAGTAAAGTTTCGTTCAAAGGAATAAAAAGTTTTATCGAAAAGTAGAATTTCTAGAGGCTGGTTATTTTAGAAATTGAATAGTGAATTCGCCACGAACTTGTTTTTCTTTTGTTGTAAATAAAATACTTAAAACATATTTAGCGTATAAAAGTTTCATTTCAACTTATAGTTCACATTATTACGTTCTTAAAGTAAAGTTATTACATTCGCGTAACCACGAGATTTAAAATTGCGCCGTAAGTAACTAAAGTTATACGACGCGGGATATAATTATAAGATGTTATCATTTTTACAAAACGCGTGTTTCTTTCGAAAATGTTCGTCGTTCGTCAATTCGTATAGTATAACTCGTCGACGCGCAACTCGCGTATTATATAATTTCGTATTCAATTGACCGTTTCCTACACGGACGGACGTTTAAAATGCAATCATTTTTCGACGCGATTTATAATACGCGATTCAACCGGCCGAGAAACTGTTCGAGAATTTTCGGTCATATATTTTCAGTGGCCGTTAGACACAAACTTTAGTGGGCGTGGACATTTCGTTTTCGGTATCACGACCGCGTACATAACGTTCGTAGTCTATCCGTACCTTACGTAAAATTCCTCGTTCAACGTATGGTTCGAAGAACAGTCGGAACTTATCTTTTAAGTTGTGGCGAATTTAGTACGATTGGTCGATATGTTTTTTTGGTTAAATTGACGATCGTCTCCGGGGAACGTCGTCCAGTACGTCAAGTCCAAATTTGGGCGTTGGGGGTATATATGACGTATACGTTTTGAAGACTTTAACCGGCTGAATTTCGTTGGCGATTCGCCGTTGTTTGTACCACCTCGTTTCGCGAAACCGTTACGCTTTCCACGAACGTAAGATGGTCGAACGAGAAACGACGCGCAGCATATACCAACGGCGATCAAACCGCGTCTATAACGGCGCTACGGAATTTATCCCTCGGGACTGTTAGACTGTTTACGACGTGCTAGCGGCGAGATTTACCAAACGGGTGTTTCGGCAACGGTATTCGATTATTCTGTTCGTTCAGTGTGTCGCAATGACGATTTGCGAGCGCGAAAGAGCGAAGCGAAACAAGTCACCGTTGTCAAGGCTTATTCGCAGTAGCGACTTTGTCGAAACACGATGGCGATCGACGTAGTAATGGCCGAACGACGCTGTAAAAGTAAAAGTGAGCTTACGACCGACTTCGTGGACTCGCGCTGGAATGTGTAACGGCGGTGTCGGTCGTAAACAACGGACATGGGAAACGCTATTTTCTGACGGCGAAAGCATTTCGGGCTGTTTCAAATTCGAAAACGCCCACCTAACAAAACGGTAAACGGGCCTGCGGCGCGAATTACACCGGTCGAAATTTCTTTCACGGAATCATCGGTGAATCGCGTCGGGTGACGGTTCCCGTTAACACCGGCGATTCGCATTTTCAACGTTCGCCAACACCGGACGAAGTTGCGCTTCGCGCCGGAGAACCGTCTGAATTTCCGCCGGACATTTGCCGCGCTGTTTGCTCACCGGCGCGCGATCGTTCAAGTGCGCTGTTTGCCCTTAACTTCCCCGTTCGTTGTTTATACGGCGCCAATGCATCAGAAATAGTTCGAACGTTTGGAACAATTAAAACGATTGGCCGCGCCTTTGCAACGAACGGTTCGTATCCGTCGTATTTGTTTCTGTCGTAAATATTAAAAAATCGGCGCCGTAAAATTAATTCGAATTTCGAAACGTCAACTAGCAAACGCCGTCGCGAGATAATACTGTGATAGATAAACACTACCGACGGACACCTAAAACGTGCACGAGTGTTACTTCCGACCAATGTACGGGTCAAGAACGTCGACAATCTGATATCGAATTTCGGCCGCCCTCGCGGTATCAGTTTTGAATTGGCGTTTAGTCTCTCACTAAATTGGGCTATTGATCGGCATTTAATTTGTAAGGCCGGGAAAACTCTAAGAACCAATTGCACGTATCGAATTTCGGACATTAAACGTCAGGAAATTGTATTTTGACGGACGGGAACGTCGCACGCAACTATATGAGATCGCCTAAGTGATGGTTACGCTTCGTTGGGTCGGAGAGACAGTTTAGTTATTTTTAATTGGAAAACAACGGGAAATTGTTGTGTTTGAAATTTGGGTAGTCGATTTTTTATAATTATTTCATAAGACGAATAAAGTTGAAGTATGTTTCGAGCTACATTTTAGTTTCAAAATTATAAGAATCGTTCGCGTCCGGAACGTAAACGTCCGTAATTTTATCGATTTATTTGCAATTTTCGAGTAGTTTTTCCTAGGGTACACTACGGGAAATATCGAAAACCGTACGAAACGAAATACTAACTAGAAATACTTGGCTACCGAAACGTTACGTCGAAATCATACGCGCGTTCTATTTACACGAAAAAGTGTTGACGGAAAAAACGCGTTTTTTGTAAAACTTATGTATATGTTTCATTCACGATGTAAATCTCGTCTTTAAGACTGTACAATCGTCGCTTCGCTCGATAAAAAACCTTTTATAATTCTTAGACGACGCCGCGCGATGATTAGGTTGTAATTTCCGTAATTGTTCACCGACCGTCGTACGGCCGTAATTCGTTATTTTCCAAAAGACGAGGCAACATTCCGATCGCGATTCGCGCAATATACAATCTATATATATATATATATACAGTACGAATATATGTCCGTAATTACGTACGTCATTGTGTCTTTACGATATAGCTATTTGGGTTTCACTCGATGGTCCCGAGTCGTTTTTTCATCGGATAAAACCGCGAAATTTATGCTCATTGCCCGCGCAGAGCACTAACAAGAGACACCGCGAATGTTGGTCGTGTAGATGGTTTACGAGGTGTTTTAAGCTTCAACGCACGTCCGTGGCATTTATATCGACGCCGAAATAACAAGATATCTAATAAGTTGAGACATCAAATGCGAGTACGTTTACTGCATTATTTAAGTTATTATCGTATACACGCGGGTAAAATGTATAGAATCATTATGCGTGGAATACCGCGTGTATATATATATACAGTATACCGATATTAATATTAAATACACGGTACAGAATGTTTGGCTTTCGACGAAATATCTCGCGGAGATTCGTTTAAAAAAGAAACCGGCTAGTCGGCCGATATTACTTTAGTACGTTTACGCGGAGTGTAATGAATTCGCGGCGAATTAAAGTATCGATAACTCGTAACGGTTTTGTACATCATTCATGGGCCGCGCAGGTCTCGTGGTCCACTGTTGTTTACGTTTTGTATAAAAGTGCTTCGGATTCGACGTCACGTGTTCTTTTGTCGAAACTCGTTATATATATTGGGTCAAACATATCGACGTGTCTGTAGCGTGGCGTCGTATCGACTCGATATAATTATCGAAATAATCGTCGGGATTTTAATATAAATACGCAACATACGTGTCGACGACGTGTGTGTGTGTGTGTGTGTGTGTGTATATATTGTGTCGTTTTAGCTTTAAATTGATCGGTTTTTATCTTAATTGGTCTTTCGGACTACCCGGGAACGTTCGTTCTAAAGCCCAGTCGTAAATTCCGTGTATGGGTTCGCGGCTAATGGAATTTTACAGAAACTGTCGGGTGGGAAATTACTTAAAAGTGGCGGGGATTTAAAAAGAGAACGATTTAATAAAATCTATTTATATATCCAACGATTTGAAATCCGGAAGAGTGTGTATGTATACGAGATATTGTCTCGAGGACGAAATCGCCGAGGTTAGTTTATAAATATTTTCCGGTCAATAGAGGGCCGTATATATAAATATGATTAAAACGAGTAAAACTATTCGACGAAAATTCGAAAAGTAAAATAATCGTTTTCCCGTTAATAATTTAGTACACTCGTCTAGCCGCCAATCTACGTGAATATGATGTATATATAGTTTGAAATTCTCGAGTGATCTAACCGATATCATTTCAGTTAGGCAGCGTGTCAAGCAGTTTTATTTATTTTTTTATCCGCAGATCACGTTTCGTAACAAATCGATAAAAACAATTTTTCTTCAAAAAATCAATCGATCGATGGAATACGTAGTATATATATATAAGTTACGTTATGTAATGTCGTTTTTCTTTATTCTTTTTTTCGCGTTTCGTGAAACGGTTGGTAAGTAAATAAGCTCTCGCCCAAACTAACGGCGCGCGATTTTTTCGTAATAACGTCGTAGAAATTATTATTTTTTATACTATATTTATTAAAAACGAAATTTTAAAGTTAAAACTAGGGTTTGGTTGGCTACACATTGTTAATCCGATTGTTAGAATTACTTTTTTTTTTAGCTTTTTATTTAAAATCGAAAAAGAGCGTTTATTCAAATAATAACGTTGGATATCTAAAACGGGAACGCGATTAACGTAGCGTTAAAATTCGTTTTTTTTTCGGTAGAAATTATAGCGTTTTGTAAACTCGGGGGTTTTTTTTTTGAAAGTTACTCGAACGTCATTTTTTATAATAAAAACATCGGCCGGATTTTCAGTCGCGGATATCTTAACTTAATACCGTAACACGTCCATCGCCATTTCGTGTTACGCGCCATAGTTTATTTTACCTGAGACGTATTATTTTCACCGGAATATCTTTAAAAGTATACGGCGCCGTAGGTAAAATCGGTTTTTTCTCACGAAATAGAAATCGATTGTTCACCTTTCGCCGCGTAAATGTAAATCTCGTTTAACCGACGCTACTCGTCCGGTAGCTAATCGCTTAAATTTAACATCGCGTGTTATATTTTTCCCGCCGTTTGGCCTTTGCGGAATATAACCGCCACGCGAATTACCCGACGAAATTCGAAACTGTCGTATTTCACGCGTTATTCATCGGCCAATAGACAATCGATTACTTTCGGTTTTTAGCGCGGACGAATTCCGCGCTGTTACCGATGCGCCGCTATATATTTTCGTAACCGTACGGTTCGCGTGAATCGGTACGTCCACTACTACCCACGAGTACCGCGGTAGTGACGGGATAGTTTTTTCGTTTATGACGAAAATCAAATAAACGAACGTACGTTTACGAAATATTTAGTTTACCGCGCGGAACGTGAATAAAAAAGCCAACCGGCGTGAAAGTTGGACACTTACGTTCCGCGGCGAATATTCCCAGGGTTCGGTGGGGATGGCCGTCGGGGGTACCGTCCATAACGATTACATTCGTACCGGCCGGGCGTGCGAGTACCGTCGAAATGTATTACCGACGACGCGCGTCATGCGGTCGTCCGCGGGAGCCACAGCGTTTTTGGGGGGGGCGCGCACCGCGGCGCTATGGGAAAGCGGACGAACGAAAGACGGACGCGCCGCAGTGCCGTATTCGCCGTGGCCCGAGGATTACGGAACGTTCGTCCGAGACGATTGATTTACGATCGTCGGTCGGTTCGCGCGGACTTTACGCGATCGGTGGGCGTGTGTGGACCATAGTAACGTTACCGACCAATACGGTAGTCGGTGTCGGGTCGGCCGGAAACGGCCGAGAAACGTACGCGACGTTCCGACGGTTTATGGTTGCACGGTCGCGGCGGCCGGTCGGTGTTACACGGGACGTTTTCTCCGTGTGCCTGCGTGAAACGAACGGCGGCTAGACGAGATCATCCGCTGGAGAATTCGTACGACGAAAACCGACCTGGCGTCAATGGAGGAAAACGCGCGGCGCTTTATCGTGGTGGACGCGTGACGCCCCGACGATCAGGAGACGTGCCGCGGCGCGAATAGACTTGTAAACACAAAATGATTACTACGATTATACGTCGACGGGATAAAACTGTACAATATACGCTTTCGGCCGCCGCGTCTGAATTGTAACGCTCGTGTGGTACACACACACAACGCGCGCACGCATTATAGGCTTTCCGGGACGCGTGATAAATGAATATTTTATTAATTTATACCGTTTTGCCGCGCGTTTTTTCGTTACCCGAACGCGCGCGTATTTTTAATCGGTTCGCCGTATTTTCCGGACCAAGCGTGTACGTATATATTCCCGTAACGAGTTTTGTTTTTATTATTTTTTTATCGGCGTAAGATAAACTCGATGTAATTTTTATCTTTTTTACTACTACTACTACTACCTATAATTTATCGTACACTACTGGCCCGTTTACCGCGCCGACACCGATTTTTCATTACCAGGACGGGGACGGCTTTAATAATACCACGAGGATTCTTCGTCGACGACCGCGTGTCGTTCGTTTATATAGACGGCGGGGTAGCCCGAGGACGACCGGCCACACGTGTGTCTCCCGGACGGCGGCAGACTCGATATCGACCACGTATTTTCAACGTATTTTTTTACTCGGTCCCGTTTTACCGCCGCCGGCGCGCGCGCGCCTTTTTTTATTTAGCCCGTGCAGTTTTATTTCTATGGGCGGCGGCTCGTCATCGTACGTACAGCGCCCCGTATACCGACGACCGCTGTACGTTTCACCGACGGTCCGTTCCTTCACACGCGCGTTTCTAAACAATTTTCGTTTTATCGATACGGATTACGCGACGATAGCTCGTCGTGTAGGTTCCGTACGGCCGTGCGTGATAAACACGTACGCAATTATCGGTTCAGGCCGGCGGTTCGAAGTTACTGTGTATCGTCCGCGTCGCGTCCACGTTTTCGTTAATTCCCCTTTAATACGACCCGCGGTAGTGGTTTTTCTAGACGTAAACGTCGACGGACGTGTATAATCCGATTATACCGAAATACCGGGAAAAAGGAAACCTATTAAAATTAATTGTCCGGCGTCGTCAGAAAACGCGACGCGTGTCATTCATTTCGTACCGTCGCACCGTCAACTAGACGAAAAATAAAACGCCACTCTGTCGATAATCGTCAACCGCGTTTCTGTAGCGAAATTCCGTTCCGTTTCCACCCGCGTTATATAATTTTCGTTCAAATCCAACCACGGTTGTGAATCCGTTTTGGACGTACGATTCGAAACGTCGTATTCACAAACGTTCCGTTACGATAAAATACGATTTGTTAAAACGGGAAATTCGACGCTAATAATTTCGATAATTATAGGACAAAAAAATCCGAACGAAATTATTTTACGAATTTAAACGGCTATTAAAAAATCGATCGACGCGTTCGACGCATTTTGACGATAAATTAAAAACCACCGTTTTCGGTATAGAACTACAACGCCAACGTGTACAGAATCGAGCACGCGTAAACGCCTGCGATAATTCGAAAATGTCCGACGCTACGCTAGCTTGCCCACCCGATATCGTGACGCGATATTGTAAACATTCCCGACTACCTTTCCGAGGTACGTCGAGCGCGTAAATCGCCGGCAATCGCTCGCCTCCAAACGATGGTGGCATTTCGCTGCGTCGCCTGGACTTGGATAACGAGAGGCACGTCGATCGGCGGAGACGGAAACTCGCCTAAATGACGACCACGCCCGGAACGGAAAAGAGTCGTGTGCGGTTATTGGGCTAATGCGTTACAATCGTATGGAAGTAGAGCGGTACAACGCGTGTACAATTTAATTTACGATTCTTCCAGTTATTTACGACTAATACGGACGCAACGACGAATAAAATAGAAAATCCGACGACTTGTTCGAAATTTCTGAAAATATATGTTCGAAATTTACGTTTATTACTGGTGACTACAAAGGCGATGACGATTTGAGGGGCGACACGTAATTGACCCGTCGTTTTGGTCCGAAACGAGTTAATAACGAAATAAAGTGTAACAATACACTCGAGCGTGTAAATATAACATGTACGCGCGTAACAGCGGTACAATCGCGAATTATAAATAAATACGTTACTGGCCAGTCGACTGGCGCGTGTATACGAACAGCTAATATCGAATATATAGCCATACGATAATTACAAAATACAAAGACCGTTCGGACCTATACGAATTGTATTATTCATTACTCGATCCGATGGCTATCGCGGGACGTACGTAACGACGAAGACTATTATTATTATTATTTAATTTAATTTAATTTATTTATTTTTATTATTTTTATTAATTTATTTTTTATAATTTAATTTATTAATAATTATTATTATTCGAGCCTGTTTAGTATTTAATTAATCGACAACATTACATTCGTTCGCGACGAATACGTACGCGGATGTTGCGCGTAACGTTAGTAGAAAGCTCGAAACGAATAATTTGAGGGACACGCGTCAATTATATTCTGAAAAACCGGGAACGTCGGCTATAGTCGTTAACCGTGTGTTCAATTTCGTCCGCGACATTGCTGGTACGCTCATCAAGTTAAGGAAATCGCGAACCGACGGCGAATCATCGTCGTTAACGGATAGCGACGACGGACAACCGGCCGCGAAGAAACGGCGTTTGCCGAATGAAGCGACTCAAACGTCGGTGTATACCACCGTAACTTGCTCCCCGAGAACTAGTAAACGGAGAGTTGTAAACGCGCGAAAGGCCTTAATCTATAATGTAATTGTACTTACTAAGCCAAGATGGAGCGAGTACGTTAGCGATAAATACAGACGCGGACATTGCGCGTAACGTAAATAGAAAACTCGAAACTAACAATTCGAGGGACACACGTCATGTACATTCCGAACAACCGGGAACATCGGCTGTGGTCGATTCGGCCATAATTCCGTCACAATTACCCGAAACGCCGACGACTTCTTCTCTTAACGATATGAAAAATTAATAAAAGATCAAAAAACCAATAACGATAAAACGCCGAATTTCAGGAATTAGTGAAAACAATGTACCAGAAACGGCGGCGAACGGACGTCCTACCGACGATCAATTTAAAAGTACGCTAATCGATCCGGTTAATTAGTCGAATACGATCGAAACCGATAAACTACGTCCATAACGTTTGTATAAATGAGATTAACAGGTCAAGCGACAATCGAATCGCCAGAAAAGTCGGACAAGGGGAAGAGTGGTCCACTTGGTGGCAAAAGAAAAATTGTAAAACTAATTCGCTATCGGTAAGACGTGGACGATACACACGACGTTTTCATTACCGGCGGATCATGCCACGGATGCGTTCATTTGTTCTTGACAGTAGCTTCGATTATACTCGGCGGATACGCTAAATTCAAAAGTCATAAATGTTTCGCTTCGTTTCTAAATCAAATGTTATGGTACGGTTTGGTTTGATTCGTGTCGTATCGAAATTACGACGTTTTTGTTGGTCGATTTATCTAATCGGCGGTATCCTTTTAACGAATATTT
>JAIPRN010003888.1:0-18299 GCA_025469175.1 Geopemphigus sp. TES_GeoC_2020 | reverse complement strand
GACCCTGACGCGTAATTTCGACACGCGTTACAAAAAAAAAAAAAACGGTCGACGAATGGCGTGTCGGAACGGCAGCCTGCGGCTGCTGCTGACCTCGATCACCGGGATCCCCGAAAATAAACGATTTCCCGTCGAGCCGCGAACGATAAATCGACGGTCGGGGAGGGGGGAAATTTTTGTTTTGAACGCGGCGCGCGGTCCAATGCGCTACTTCTCGCACGGAGTGTCCACGCACGGACACAATTTGCCCGGTCTCGTCGTAACGATAATTATTTTCGCGGACGGTGTAACGGACATTATTTTTATTACACGAACGGGAAGGGGGGGGAGAAGCTCGCAGAGATTTATTACTGAAAACCGTCGAGTCGCGTAATAAATATCCCGGGAGTGTTTTTATGGCCGTTTCGCCGAATCGGTTTGGTTTGCTGAAGGAGGATGGGTTGGGTGGGTGGTGACGGTGAATACGGGCGGGCGAGAGAGAGGAGGCGAAAAAGGACACGCGCTATGTGGCGCGGTTATTATTATTATTATTATTATTTAAAAACGTCGTACTAGCCTGTTTCGGATTTTCGGGCGAGTAATAGCGGCGCAGGTCGCGGAACAGCCGAACGGAAGAGCCGTGTTGCGGGACGAGGGTACACAGTAGACTTATTTATAACCAACATACGTTCGTGTGTATATATATATATATTTATGTGCGCGCGTACTAAGATTATAAATGTAAGTTGCGTGTCGAATGGACGACGGTAACGGGGGGTTAGTAGAATATAGGCGTGAGGTATTTTCCTCACCGCTATTTCGGCGTCTGTTTTAGAACTTGACGCGGTCTCGTAATTACATATACATACATACTATATATATATAGTAAGTATATATAATTTTGGGCAGTATTGGAGAAACGGTAATAATCGAAAACGGCACACAAAGGAAAATGCCGACGAAATCTCGTTTTGAAACGGGTATCGTATTACTTATTATAATATATATATCGTATGTATTTGAGTGTACGACTCACGTATAATATATAATATAGTCTGTACGCGTCGAAACGACGAAATACGTGGTCGAAAAATGAATATCGACAGAACCACGCGGACGCGATATTTCCCCCCTTTTCTCGGCGTTTTATGGACGCTCGGCTATCCGTTCGAACGTCGTGATATTTTACGTCCTCGTGTGCACACGACGATATTGCCGGGCCACACAATAGGGCGGTACAAGACGGCTTCCTCGTAATGTACGATACGTATATATTTTGTCACAAAATGTGTCGGTTTAGCTTCCAGGCGGAAATATATAACATATATTGATTTTACAACGACGCAGATAGTTTTTGTTTTCCCGCCGCTACGGCGTATTAAACGCCGTTTCGCGCGCTTTGAGCGTCCGGCCGCCTATATTATTAGCGTGTCTTGTAAACCACTTCCCGGTAGTAAATTGTGTTTAGTGTTTTAGTCGATACGGTTTTCGGTTCGCTCGGTCGTTTTACGTTAACCGTAAGGAAATACGTCACGAAAATCGCGAAAAACCGAAAAGATTGCCGACGCAATTGGACGTTCGGAAACGTATCGCGATATTGAACGCGAGATAACGCGTTCGACGATATCTCGAAAGAATAAACGAGAAAACGTCGTTGGTCGTCACTTTTTTTGAAGCGCGCGAAATTGAATTTCGATAAACTACAAAGACCGACCAATAGAGTATCGTTCAGTAACGCTTACCGAAACAATATCGTTTTCGGAATAACAACGACCCCAACCGCGTCCGGGCGAATGGCCTCTATTCGGACCGACGTCGCCACTGTTACGCTACGTGTTCACTATTGATTTCGAAATTCGTAAAAAAGATCATATTTTATACGCATTATCGACGCGACGATGTACCCTTGTATCGGTCGTCCGTTGGCAAGGGGGAACAAAAATTTCCGGAAAAAATACCTCCGCCTCGTCCCGTCGCCGTACTCGGCCGGTGTTACGTAATTTCCGTGTCCGTCCGGGACGGACGGTATGGCACGGCCGTGACGCGGACGCGCCTTCCACGGCGAACGTAAACGTTCATAAACCTATCCGGGGTACCGGCGATTTGTCGCGCCGAAAGAAGCTTCGACGAAGCTGGCCGCGACAATAATACGCCACAGGGCCGCGTGTAACGCGCGTACGCGCACGTGATTCAGCGTGTCGCGAAATAATGTCTCGGACGCCGCGCCTCGATTCCCGGAACAATGGCCGTGCTTAGAAATCGTATGCGGCCGACGATAATATATCGTCGTCGCGTATAAACACGCGCGCGCCGTTATTTACAACCGCCGCGTATCGTATTTTGCGCCACTCACATCGTCATGAAACGTAGCACCAGCAAATTGATACTCGCAGCGACGACCGCGAGCCCGAACAGAATGAACACCAAACTCAAAGCCACGTATCCCGGCATGTTGGTTAACGCTTGGTCGTTCTGAAACATAACAATTTCATTATTCTGTAGCTTCACGGACGTGCGGGGCAACAATGTCGTGGCGCTACACGGGCGCGACGTAACGGCAGACCGTCGAACGGGGAAATCGTCGCGGAACCGGCCGGCCGGTACGAGAACAGTCGCTACGATTATTTTCGGAAACGTTCCGGATCAACTAGTCACGGTGGGACGAACAGTCGCGAAAACAAATGTCCATCGAGGGGTGTAAACCTCACGAAGGGCCGTAACCGCGGCCGGACTTCGCGGACACGGCGCACGTTTACGACGCTAAAAGGGCAACTTGATTTTCGTAACCGTCGACGTATCGTATACGTATCTTTGTAAAACATATATTTCGTGACTTTCGGGACGCACCTTGTATACGATAGGCACGTGTTCGGGACTCGAGATTGTTCGACGTAATGAGCGATGATGTTTTTGGCTATCGTTTTTTTTTTTGGCGTAAACCCAAGTGAAATAATAATAAAAAGCGGTCGATCGAATGTACGATTTTGAATATTGTGTGCGCGCATATATAGACGTAGTTTCGTACGAAATCATTTTTCGACGAGATCGAGTAATAATTAGTATCAGTTATAAAAAAAAACACGATACGTTCAAACTACAACGATTTAATGTATTTTAATAGCCTCATTATTAACTCGCTACGGTATCGTCGTATTATAAACGAACCGCCGTTGTTGTTTTAGTCTTAAAGCACGTATGTTTATTAGGCCTATGGTCGAATACAAACGTCCAGGAAAAACGGACTGATATATTCGTTGTACTTAAAACACGCTCGAGTAACCGTTGGCGAATAATGGACCGGCGTTTTTAGAAAATCGCGTTCGTCTCCCATACGGTTATGTACGCGCGTGACTGTATAAAAATCCGTGTTATGATTGATTGCGCGCGCGGATCTCACACGAACGGGAAGAAAGAAGGGACGGTTTTTCGGGAGATGTTGCCATGGGAATGGAGGACGACGCGTATTAAGTCACTCGGTGGTTAAACGGCGGGGCTTTCTCGCCGGGAACGCGTCCGTGACGTACCCGACGTAGGGAGAAAAATACGTATTTTTTGTCGTTAGCGACGGAGTTTTCGCGATTCCGACCACCGTCGCTACGTCGTTTCATAACGCCGAGAGTTTTAAGCCGCGCGAAACGACCGCGGAACGCTCGCGCGCATAATTATTTCGCGGGAAAATCATTCCCGGTACGGAATCCCCGCCGGCGGACGACTTAATTCGCGCGCATGCACCCCGGCCGGTTTTTAACCTTTCGCGACAAGGGGCCCGAAGTATTTACGGCAGTGAAACTTGTGCCGGCAACATTATACGATCGGTTCGATAGGCAATATACTTTGAGATGCGTCCGTGTACATACACCTTCGTCTTATTGTTATTATGGCCGTAATAACGTTTTTTCTATTTTTCAATAGAAAACGAAGTAAATTAAATCCCTCGTTTTCGTAACAAAACAAATACCAAACCGTACGAGGCGCGCGTTTATCTACAGAAGCGACACACGTTGCGTTGGCATGCATTCGCGTTAATAGCCACTTTCGAAAACGTAATTTCGTAAAATCGTATTTTATTTTCACGAGCGGAAAAAAATAAAAAATTTTCCACAAAATTACTCGGCTTCTTGGGTTTGTTTTTTTACGACGTACCGTTAAATTCGTATTTCTACGCGTTGAATACGTTACACAGTGTTTTCGGCACGGTAAACAATATACTATTATATCGTTGTGCAAAGTTAAGGAAAACAATTTCACGTCGGCCATTGCGGTCCCCTCAAAATTGACCGCCCAAGGCTGTAGCGTATCGAGCGTTGCGTCTACAATATAACACACACACACAAAGTGTCGACGACCCGAATAGCAACGACAAGATGGACAACGAACCGAATTCTGAACAAACTACTTGGTCGTCGCGTAACCAATAACAGGCTTGAATTTGAATATCTATCGGGTGTCTGCCCCGGTAATTATTTCGTTTAATCAGTTTCCAATCGAACGTCCACACATACGGCCTGTACGCAAGCGCCGACAGCCATAGAAACACACTCGATATTCAAACGCGCCGTTTATTGCTTTCGAATACGCGTCCTTGTTTTCGAGACCGAAATTTATTAACGTAACACGAACCAATTAAATCGGAGCGCGGACTGTACGGATGGGGGAAGGGCGGTAGTGCGGCCGAACGGCGGCGTTTAACGACCCGAGTTTGTGGTATCACGTTGAAATTTCGGTGTCGTCGCCACGGGAGAGACGTCCCACGATGCGAACAACGTTTAAAACGAACGACGCGATGGTGTTGGGGATGGGGGAGGAGAGACCAATAACGTTTTTACCGACACGTGTTCTTCCTCCCAAGACGCGACGACGCTAATGGCCGAGTAAACAACTACACTGGCTGGTGTCCCTCGATGTTGTTTAATTTAGCCCGGCCATGTTTATATTTAGAAAATATAATTACCGCGGCGAATACCCCGTGGGCGACCGAAACAAAAGAGCGATCCCTGGCGAAACGAAAAGCTCTCGGTCTCGAAACCAAATCCCGTAATGTGGGGTATCCGCTCCCCCTATAACGGTGACAACCATATTAGATTTAATCGCGTTTGTTAGTTTTTAGAGGAACGTAATAGAGACTAGACTTGTTCGTCGTATTACCGCTATATATATTCGATAAATTACGTGTCAACATTTTCGCCGCGTCGCGTTTCGTTTATATATATATATATAGATTATTATATTTTCGTTAGAAAGTACACAACATGAAGAAACGAAAGCGTCTATAAATCAGCGAACACGCTTTCCCTCGTATTTATATCCGTATATAAATCATTCGACTATTTTAAAAGTCCTTGCGTTTTGGGCTTTTTCGAAACGAAGCCTACGGTCTATTAATATATATATATGTATACGCGCGTGTGTGTGTGTGTGTGTGTGTGTGTTTTTGTTACTAATTTTGGTTAAAGCGTAGCGGCATATATATATTATACGAAACCTCATAAATGAACGCAAATAATTACTTTTCGGGACGTTTTATTTTTTAATCGTTTATAACGTACGGGCGTAATATTTGGAATTTTTAAACACGTCATTCCGTCCGTTTTACGCGTTTCCGTTCGTCGTGTTCGATTTCAAACGTAGTCGATATCGTCGAAGTACTCGTAATACAAATCGTACGCTCGTCGACGATAGTTGTTTGACGGCGTTCGAATTTTAACGTACAATTCCTAATCAATTTTAACGTTCGATCGACGTAATTAACCGCGCACGGCTCTTCACACCGTTGCTCGGTCCGTTCAAAACAATAAAGTACCGTGGAAACACATGTTGTACCGAACAATCCAAGCACGAAAAACGGTATTAGCGCTTCCGCTCGGAATTTAAATATCGCGTATTCGTAAAAAAAAAAACCGTAACGTGTAGTGAAATAGTGTTCGTATTACATTTTTACGTTCGCTCCTGACCACAGTAACGACACCGAGCGTATTTAACAAAGATAACACCTAACTCAACCGCGATTTTCTACGTTCTCGATTTTCCCCGAAAACGTTTTTTTTTTATCGCGCGCGCGATCTACGGAAGATAATAAAATACACCGACCTGGCCTTAACGCGCGTACACAAGTAAACACATACGTCGACCATCTGTAGGAACCAAAACATTCGGGTACGATAAAAACCACGTCGATTACCGTGAGTACGGTACGCGGTATATGTAAACCGTATACAATGACGAATAGAAAACAGATTATACGATAAACTCTACGTTCCCCGGTGATAAACGTTTTTGTTATCGGAGCGTACGCAATTACGGACGAATTATCGACAAACTGTTCGTAATTAGGCGCTTATTTCCCGACGTAATCCGTGTTATTTACTAATTAGTAACAGCCGTCGACTGTATACGATACATTTTTTTTTGGCGAACGGAAATCTATTCCGGAGTCAACGGTTTCATTTTAGCCGGTTAAAGCGGCGGGTTTGTTGAAACTAAACGTAAAAAGCCGTCCATACGCGCTCGACTTTATCTAGTTGAGATTTCGATTCAAACTCGACCCGTCGTCGTTAATCGATACGGTTGTCGTTTGTACAAACCGGCGAATAATCGTATATCGCTCGGATCACCGTATCCGTAACACCGAATGTCGTTCGTCCGTCACGGGACGTAAGAAAACGTCGCTAGCGTTGCGTATTATACGAAATACAAAATCGGACGGTTATCGGTACGAATTTCGGGCGCTACGATACACTTCGGTAGTAATACGTACAAACCGTAAACGCGATTCACTACGACCGCGGTTAATATTGTGGTTATTACGGTATGGTGACGAATAACGTTTATTTTAAATTACCCTAAACCGTACTCGGCGACGGTTTCTCGTTGCACGTCGAAATACAAAAAAACCGTGTCTGAATGATTGGCGGTTTTAAATTACGAGCGTGAAACCGGCAGGGCCGGTCGTCCAGGCGTACCGACGACGGTCGGCCCGGTGAACAACGTGCGCATACAAAATTGTATTCGATCCTCGGTTCGGGTAAAATAAGGGACGCGCGTTTATTCCTTTTGTCGCGCGACGGACGGACGATTTGTCGTCGCCCGTTAAGTGAGGTTACATCGTCGGCGTATCCTCGGCCGCGCCCACGAAATTAATCGCTCGGCGTGAGAGTCGCGTACGATGTACGCGTCGTCGGACCGGGTTCAATTTCTCTATGGGAAAACCGCGTTTAAGGGCCCGCCGGCGATAACGCCGGTATAAACGAATACGATCCGGGATACGATCGCTGTTTTTCGAAAATAGCCGCGCGAAAAATGATTTTTCGATCAAAATCGGCCGAGCTTCCGTCGAGACGGATAACACGCGCGCGCGTTCCCGTCGTCCGTTCGGTTTTATGCCCGTCAAATACGAACCCATTCACCACACATCCCACACTCGCCGCTTGCTCGCGAATACAATTACGAAAACTAACGAACGTTAGTTGTTTAAGACGCGGCCGCCGGTATTTGAATTATTACCGCGGTCGTGTTATTACGATATAAAGCGACGAATGTTTTTTGCACGAACGGCGGGCCGCATCGAGCGCCGTTGAGGGGGCGTACACGACGCCGGGAAAATAAAAACGGATTCCGGAATCGACGCCGGTTTTACGGCCCACGGCGGCCCGGAGCCAATTACGGTAACGTAATGATGACGCACGCGGGCGTATTGACATTTCGCTTCGAACTCCGGCCGCGTAGCAAATACGCACATAAACGCGCGTAACGGTACTTTAATGTAATCGTACGCGTACGCGCGTAAAATAAGTATACGGACCGTCGGTGGTATACCGAGCGCGCGCGTCGCCAACAAAGAACCGTGTTATTCCTCCGTTCGCGGCTGATAACAATGTATACACCCCGGGCCACGAATATCGTCGTACACGTACTACAATTATTTCACGTCGCTAAAAGCGTCCTGCTACCGTACCGAAGTGACGCTATACATTCGAAATACCGACGTCTCGGGTATATATTTAATTATACGTGTACATAGGCGGAGCCGTTCGTTTATTTTAATAACCGACGTCGTATAAAACGAAAATGATTAGTACGTTTCGCGTAATGTACATTTTTACCGAACGTCGTCTTTAAAAAATACGGACGTTTTCTAATCGCGAAAGTACGCGCGCGTATAACACGAATTGCGTAATATTACTCGTCCTAATTACGCCCGTTACACGTTTACGGTATTTATTTATTTTATAAACAACACCCGAGCGCAATGACCGTTTATAACCGCCGATTCTTCGAACCGGGCGTCGCTATCGACATTGTTTACGTCGAAAATCGCTTAGTTAGAATAACGCGTAGATTACGGCCGCGGCGGTGATTATTCGTTAGTCGCGTTATTATGAGCGTGAAAAATAACCGACGATCCAACACGGCCGTCGTACAACGAACGCGGACCGCGTTGTTGGGCAATAACGCGCGCCAGTAGTTGTACATCGCCCCCGAACCGATAACCCCGGGAATGCGCGCTGGTTCCGAAACGCGGTAACCCGCCAAGACCGGTTATCGCCGAGAGGTTAACCGGCCGATTGCACTACGCGTTCGTTACACAAAAAAAATTACCAATATATATTCGGCGTACCGCGGCCGAATGGAACGCGGCGGTCGAACGTTTCGTAGTTTCGTCGAACGCGCCGTGAAAACGGGAGTTTACCACCGGCCCGGTGCTCGAATCCCGGGACACGGATGGAATGCGCCTCGTCCGTTTTCCACGTATATTTCCCTTTGTCGGCGTTCTTGCCGGCCATTACGTTCAGAAACGTTAATAGTTCTAAGAGACGTTAAAAACGAAATAATCGTTTTGAATGCCGAAAACACAAATACCACTAAAACCGAGAGCTCTCTAATTACCGCGCGTGTACCGGTCGTTTTTCTGTTCGATTATTCGTAAATCGACAATTATATTTAGCGTCGGGTGCGACGGTAATTAGGACGGCATTTATTAACTAATACGGCCGTTCTAATCGCGTAGCTAAATCGTTTTTAACGAAAGATCGTACTTAATAGCGGTATTATGAAACGCTATATACGAATCGGTTATGTGCCGGTTGGGTGATGTGGAGGGACGATTGACGAGTTTACGAGGCGTCCCGTTATTTTTTTTTTGAATTCAAATTTTTTTCGGTACCTCGCGAATTTTCGCTCCGATTCAAGCGCCGTTTAGCTCTAATTGGCCGATTCCGCGAATATCGCGACACACACGCGCGATTATTATCGCTCTACGAATATAACGTACGCGTTCGACGACGAACAGAATGCGGGGGCATCATCGAACCGACAGTGTGCCCATTTTATCGGCGATTCCCGCTATTCGCTCCCTTCAAAATCACGTCGATAACTCCGCGAACGATTTCGGCGCCCCCACAGTCGCGTCAGTGTCCGTGTACAACGGACAAATAGGCAACGGAAAAACGTCGCCGTATTCTACAAAGTTTCCGCACGTTAACGAAACGGACGGCCACCCGTCGAGTGTCGTTTACGAAAATACGAAAACTGATGGCGATCGTAGGACCCGTCGACGGGCCCATAAATAATATTGTTACGGGGCGCGAGGCGACGACGATGATGGGAATAACGACGCGAAAACGGCTAAACGAAAGCGCGAACGTGTTTGCGGCCGGTCGTCTGTAACGTTCGTCCGGCGAGCCCGCGCGTCGTTCGGCGGTACTCCGACGGCGTGCGGTGAAGGGACCTAGAGGGTTATGTTAGTCGCGCGGCGCGCTCGACTTTCCGGAACGACCCTCTCGGGCCGACGGCCGACCGTGTCACCCCCGCAGTAGCGTCGCTGACACCGTACCCAAACGTTTCGGACGCTGATGACGTCACGGCCAAACGGGACTTTGTCACACACACACACACACACACGCACGGTACCCCGAGAGACGGTCGTCACGACAAGCCCTTCGAAGTTTCGCCCATTAATCGTCCAGCCGTCTCGTCGCGTGTAAGTCGTACACGCCTACGCGCGTCTACGACGACGGCGATACAAATTTCACCGCGCGCACGGTGTACAATTCGTTCGGGCGTACGTTTTTCTCCACTTTGCCCGTAGTTCGCGAACAACCCCTTTCGGGTCATTCGACTCCTTTCCACGTTCTCATCCCGAATAAAAACCGTCCACTTTTTTTTCGTCCGTATTCCGATCACGACGCACCAGCGCGTTCCGGTCACTCACGTCCCGCGGCCGTCTATTGCGACTTTTATTGTCGTCCAATAAAAACGTTTCGCCCATTTCGTCGTTCGTTCCGTCTTTCGCCGCGAGTTCCGCACCCGCGCCGTAAATAATAACCACTAATGTCACGTCTCGTTCGGCTTTTGTCCCATTTCAGGTCAACGTACATCCGCGGCTCCGAAATACGACGAGGTCCAGTCCTCCTGTGTCACCGGTAATCCGTGCAGGACGTACAACCGCCGCAAATGACGACCATACGTCGGACAACATCGAAAATTCCACCGTTTCCGCTGGTAAGAAATACAGTCGCCATGTTGGCCCGTTCGCGCGTCTCTGACCGATGTCAATGCCCCCGGCCGGTTTTAGGTTAGTTGGCCAACTAGATAAATTGTACGTTTTGAACGAATCCGATCCTCGCGGTTTCTCGAAACGACTGTCCGGTTCGCTCTAATTGTCCCATCGTACGCCGATAGATATTCGTTCTCGAAATAGTATCAACATTTAAACGTCCTCGATTTCGGCGTAGGTGTATCGCTTTGTTCGTTCGATTCGCTAATTTACGCGTCGACGGGCGAAATAACGGGCCCCGAACTTGTCGACCGACGACAATCGTGGCTTTCGAAAACGGCTCGGGCGAATGGAATTCGGTTCGATACGTAGTTGTCACGTTTTACGGTCATCCGCCGAGCAAAGCGATCGCGAAAGCGAAACTAATCGCTAATTCTCGGGGTGTTTTAAGAAAGGAATCCGATCGGCGGGATAATTAAGTCTTTAGTATCCAAAACGATAATCGGAGTATGGAATCCGTCGCGCGCCACTATAAAACGTCGACGTGATTTGCGTTTTGTTAACGAACGTGGAGTGAAAATAGCGAACGATAGTTCCGTCGGTGTATTAACGATTATTTAATAAATGACGAAGTTTCGCTAGGAATAATAAAATAAATCGTAGCGCAGCGTTAAACAGCAGCCGGTGTTGTTGTTATTGAAGGGGGCCCGGACGCTGAAAACCCGTCGTCAGTTCGAGCCTACTGTACCGCGCTAAACTTAACGTTCTAATAATAAAAACACCGTATGTCTCGGCGATTTAAAATTTAATAGTTATATATATTTACACTTTTGGTTGCAGGCGCTTCGTTTTAACGTCTCCGAGTCGTTTCCTGTTATATAACACAGATTGTCGGAACATTCGAAAAACAACGCGTCGATTTATCGATAACGAGGAAAAAAAACACGCACGCGTGAGTATGTTTGTTATTACTTATTTACGTGAACTTCGGTTTTATCACAATACGCCGCGATAATAAACGAATTCCCGGTAAACGCGTTAACTAGAAACGATTAAAATAGACGAATCTTAACAAGACGAACGAATAATATATGTACGGTTGTTTTCGTTTTAATCGTCCGTCGAACTTCTTTTATCGGGAATTATAATCGTCGTCGCGTTTGTGTTTATTTACGCGGTGTTTTTGGCGCGTTCCTGTAATTAGTCTATCGAAATTCCCGTATTTTTAGCCCCGTCGTTGTTTAGTTCGACTTTGACACGACGTTAATCAACAATATGTATACCCGGCGGTATATTTTCGCGACAATTTGAACCCGTCGATTTCGTAAATCCGACGAATATTATCTCCACCCCATAAACCACCGCCGAAGTGCCTTCGCTGGACGGCCTCTTCCTCGAGCGTTCGCGACAATATAATAATCTAAGTAATTCGCTTCGACTTATTGTACTGAATCTGATACAGTTTGTCGAATATTCTAATAAAAAAAATGAAAAAAAAATTATCTCCATTCCCGTCACCGCCACCACGCCGGTAACGAACGTTTAAGCTAAGGATACGACCGAATGGAGATGTACCGTAATGAACGTCGAAAATGTACCCGCGTAGAGACACGCGCTTTATCAATAATATTATGAAGACCGGTCGTTGGACGTCCGTCGTAATCGACGGAGTTATAATCGCTCGATCTGAAACGGGGTTAAATATGAATTTACGATGGAAATTCGCTCGGGTCCGTACAGACCGAAACAACCGCAGGGACGCGAATCTGGAGCATGCCCGGGTCCCTAGTCGCGCGTTTCCGGCGCGCGATTTCTCTTCGTATTACGCGTACAACGGGGATTCGCTGGAGTCGCCGTTGATTATTGGGCCTCCACTAGCCGATTTAAACTCGTCGCGTTACGCGAATATTGCTATGTACGCGCGCTGCGTCGAAAAACACGAGAAAACTCGTCGGCGCGTCAAAAATAACGACGGATTTTTATATTTGTATTCGCCGTTTGTTCCTACGTCGAACTCGTCCTTTTCACCACGCGGCTTTGTACGAAACAAACGAATTCATTCGAACGGCTTCGAAATCGAACGGACCGGAATAGATCGGTCGTTTTACGCGTTAAACGTTTCGTTGGGCGATTTCGAACTCGGAAATCATTTTTCATATCGGTCAACGCGGTAGTTGGTCGACGCGACGGGCATTTATTTACACGAAATTTTATTTACGACGCCTAAACCATCCGAGTGACCAATATTTCGTTTCATCGAAATTGTGAAAAAAAATTTCGGGAACGTTGGCCGAACGGATTTCAGCCGACTTGGAGCTACGCGCTTTGAGCGAACGCGCGACACGACGATATCGCGTCTTTACGTTTTAGTCGGAACTTATCGCAATATATACAAAGTTTCTAATAAAAAAAAATAAAAACCAGTGGTAATAAATTTAGGCGCCGTTTAAAAACGATTTCTTTTGTTACGTCGACGAATGAATAACGTTCGATAGTAATAACGCCGTCATTCCAGTTACATTCCGTCGTCGATACGAAAGTACATTTTTAGCTTTCGTTTCTATTTTTACGTTTTCGTATTACAAAGGTCCGAAATATTTGATATTTCCGGCGTCGTATATTCTACGTTGTAACAAACAATGGCGCCGTAGTTAGAAGGCGGCTGGGTAATATAATCCGTCTTGTACACTATTCTCGTTTAAAGTTTAACCGTATTACGTTACACGTTGTTCTACGTCGGATATAATTATTATAATTATCGTCCCCGTTACACGTCGATCATTTATCCGGCCGAATTTGTTCGCTTTTCGTCGCCCGATACGAATAACATAGTGTTATAACATTCGCGTGAACGACTAAAAAACGATAGTCAAAACTGTCGGTAGAAAATCAAAAATTAACGACGATCACGGCGTCCGTACGGTAGTAGTAGTGGTAGAAATCTTCGGACAATATCGTTTTGGGCTCGCGGTACTTTTAGCGCCGGTCGTTGGTGATTTTTCCGACGAGAATTCGACGAGGATTTTACGCGAACACAGGCGACGGAATAGTTTGTATCCGATTTTCTACGTGAAAAAACGTTCCGCCCGTTACGGCGTGCTGGTCCGCGTAACCGTTTCGGAATTGTTCGATACGAATTTTTGAAAAGAAAACAAACGGGACGTTCGCGGGCCCGTCAAAATGTCCGACCACGGGATTTTTATTATTTCAAAACTCGTCGCTAACGACGGGTTTTCGACGAAACTCTGTCTCGCGTCCGTCTTTAATACGTTCCGATTGGCACTTAGATTGGGCCCTACTCTTCGTAGTCGCTGATGGATGACCTATATAGATAAACGACGAGTTCTGAAAGTTTGTTTATGGGGATATATAATTAACAAACTCGGCGAATATAATTTCGTTTGATTCGTTCGCCATATATATATATATTATTCAACTCCGGAACGACTATAATAAATTAACCGCGGAATATAAAACCATTCCAATTTCGATTTACCAAACGTTTATCGTTTTCGCCAGAATCGGGTTTTATTTTTTTTTGGGAAACTCTTTACGCGATCGCGTCCGCGAATAAAACTTTGATATTAGACAATTTTTTCGAACATTACGTTTAATCGAACTCGATATAACTATACATTATATATGTATATATTTTATAGAAAACGAATAGACGTAGGAAAATGAGTCAGTAATACGAGTCATGCGCTACAGGGCCATAAATTGAATATGACGAAACGGGAAAATCACCCAGGATAGAAAGAGGGAGGGGACGGTTAATAGTGACAAGTGTATAAACTAGGGCCCCCGTAATAGCGATCGTTGGCGTTTATCGATTTTCGTAAAAAGTTGTACCGCGAATGTGCGCTTGAAATTATTTCGTATCGACGTTTGATATAGTTTACATTTGCGCGTCCCGTACGAAAATAATCACGTAGCAATCAAAACGACCAAAAACCTTTGTCGTAATTTCATTTTCTCTAAGGTATCGATTTAACAATAATCGAACACATTCTCGTTTAAAAACGCCAAATAAAATAAATACGGGAATAGATTTAGAGATACGAAATTGCTCTATTTATAACCGTAGACGTTTTTTATGCGAATATTCGTTTATAAGTTATACGTATAATATTTCCAAACAATAATAGAACGTAAATTAAACCTATAGGTAAATATCTACGGACGTTCGATTTAAATGAATTTTACGCGAGTATAATTTTATACTTTGAACGTTATTATTATTTTCAACGAATATTTCGACAATGATTAGACCGTATTTCGTATATTTTTCGTTTATATTCACGTTTTTCCAGTTTTAATTCAATTACAAAGGTATATTTCGTTTGTAGATATCTCGGCTCTCTTATATTTCTCGTTTTAATTCGATAACAATCGAAAATACCCTTGTCACCGCCGTAGTGATTAATTAAACAAATTGTCGTGTTAATTAAAATTATCAAATTATGTACAAAAAATGGGAACGTTAACCATTCGCGGACGCGTATTGTTACGTTAATTAAAACGAACAAAAATTACGCGACGAAATTAAAAACGCTTTATATATATATATATTATAGGAAGTCTCGTAACGCTGAATTGTCCAAGTTGTGCAAAACGCGCAGGATCGAAATATTTCCACGATTATATTACGAACAGCGACGGTTAATTAAAATTTATTTAAGGTTCATTGTAAATCATATTATATACTATTTATAAGATTCGTAATGCTTTTCGTTTGATTTTTGTTTTTAATTATGTGTATGCTATGTGCTACATTTGTACGCAATTTCGTCTCTGTTGCACATCCAACAGAATCCTCAATTTCAAATTCACCCTCATCGCGAATTTTTAAAAAAACTTTTCAACGTCTCTCTAAAACACAAATCGATCGTTCGTCGTCTTTTCTAAAGCTATCAATACCGTTGGATATAAAAACTCGAAATAGTAATCGCTAGAAGAAAAATGTACTTATTATACCGCACGGTAATACTCCGCACAGGTAATATAAACGTGAACCGAACTTATGAATATTCAATAAAGCTTTTTGAAATACCCTTTTTTATACTACCCGTACGATAATGTTCAACATTACTATAAAAGGCGTTATTTTTTATATATATATATTTACGCGTATTACGGTTTATTTATATTTTACGATGGCTTAAGACAGTGACGTAACTAAAGGGAAAAAAGCGTGTGTTGGGTCCTAATTTTTTAAAAATATTCCCGCCGTAAATAAACGTTACAAATTATAAATAGACTTAAAGTTTGAAACTATGTGAAAATGGCGTTTATTTCGGAATTCCCGAAAAATTAGTAATTTTTCTCAAAAACTTTTACTATTGAAAAAGCTGTTAAAAATCGCGTCTATATTTTAATTCTTTCAAACGGGGTTACTAAAGTTTTACGCGTTATCTAAATCGGTCGATTTTGTTCGAAGAACATTCAATATCGTTTGATAATTGCAAACTTTTACGTTCGAAAATCAAAATACGAATCAAGTTACAATTTTCATAAAGTTGTTGAATCCCTTTCAGTTCTTTCGCGTATCCAATGTAGTGCAGTAATCTTGTGAACACTTTCTGAATATCGACAAATCAAACTTTAACCTCGCGTCGTGCCGACCTTATTGGATTAATTTTTGTTTTTTTAAACAAATAATCCGTAATAACTTTCAGAATAACGAATCGAATCCGGTAATACGCGCCGCCTTAATAGATTTTGTCCGAAATAAACGAGCACTCCTCGGACGGTATAAAAAATGTTCGACATTTCAGCGATTTCTTTATCATCGTCATTAACATCTACTACAAATTACAAAAAAACCCATTGACGGTTATTCGTTTTTTTCGAAAATTTTAATTTACGTAAACCACGATTTAAGTTTATATTTTGAGACGCTCAAAACAAAATGTTTTTGTATATCAAGTATCACGAATCAAAATACTCATTTGAAAGTACCTTGTCCAATCTTGGTGTTACCCCGTTAACGTTTCGTGTAAGATTATTTATTCTTAAAGCGTGGCTAACGGTCGTGTGACCATATTACAATTTTATATTTTAATTACTAAAGAAATTGTGGACATTATTAACGGTAACGTTTCGATTATACATTCGTTCGGATTCGCGCAATTTTCACCGGAAAACGGTCGAAATTCGTCGCGACATTCATCATCACTCCCTCGCCTATACTCTATCTATTTGGGGTCGGCCACCTTCGTCCTAAACCTCCATTTAGCCCGATCTCCTACATCCTCCACGTACACACCTCATATCTTCCTCGATCGTATTCACCCACTTCTTCTTTGGTCTTCCTCTTCTTCCTTTAATATTCATTTCCGTAACAGTTCTTACTGCTTCCGATTCATCTTTCCTCATAACATGTCCAAACCATCAAAAGTCTATTCTCTCTCATCCTATCCACTATCCACGCTACGCTATCCCTTACATATTCATTTCCTATCTTTCCTTGTCCCCCCACTCATCCATCCATCTAAGCATTCTTATTTCTGCCACACTCATTCTCTGCTCTATTTCCTTGTCCACTGCCAAACATTCCGAACCATATAAAACATAGCTGATCACACTACACTTTTATAAAACTTACCTATCCTCTTATTGCACAGCACCTCAGACGTTTCTCTCCACTTGATCCACCCACACTTAGTCCTATGTTTTACCTCCTCGTCACGACATTATCGTTTAATAAATTAAAACGTGTAAAATCGCGATTACTGGTTACATTCCTGAAACGACGAGTTTATTCGAACAACGTCGTACGTACGGTTATTATTGCGACGACAATTTATTTTGGCGGTATATACGACATTTCCGCACGCATTGTGCGACGATCGCTCCCCAAAAACTGGCTTCTCTCGATGTCCGATTTCCAGTTACGGTCTTTCGACACTACCAGTTATATACGTACGTATATAATACAATCCGCAAATACGCTTTAACGACCTTTACAAATGGGACGTCTTGCTTCCGGGGGAGGGGATGGGATGAAACTCTACACGGGCGTGCGTTGTACACGCGAAACGAAAAAGAAATCCCATTTGTAGGGTTCTGATAACCGGAAGTACGCGCGGTTAGGTACGTCGTACATGTGCCCGATATCTATAATTATTATATCGGTGTACCATAAAATACGATTATTGTATGTTTTCTAAGGCTCCGCGTCAGCGTATCGACGTGTTCGAAAATGGTAGGCGACTAACGGTTGTAAAACGAAAAATATCGATGTTGAAACGATTCGTTTTCGTTATATAGGAATTATTAACAGTGTTCTTACAACAGAATTACGAAATTCTCGGGAAAAATACGTCACGACCGATGTAATATATTTTCGAATTTGACCCAATATCGTAATTTCAACAGCAGTTCTACAACTCCGGTTAGTTATATTTGTTTATTTTTCGTCGTGGGAAAGTCAAAAATGGTCGGAAACGTTCATTCGCGAAAACCGTTACGATTCGCGACAAAACTTTTCGGCAAAGCACGCGCGCGTTTTATTCGTTTATTTTAATTAGTTTCGGAGAATAACGAACGGCCGTAGTTCAACGACTTCATTTGTCGCTGTTTTTATAACGAAAAATCCAATTTTGTTTTCGAATAACCTCTGAATTTGTGTTCCCGTTCCGGCAACTTTTATGGACGATAATTCGCCGTCCCGTTAACGAAGTCCTCAATATTAACCGCGCGTAATTTTTAATTAACTCGAATTACCCACGTTTGAATTAGTCGCTACTTTAATTATAAAAACTCGCGTATCTTACGGACTTTGGTATATAATAATATACATATATATATATATATATATATAGAT